>VYZT01056145.1:0-18751 GCA_013400735.1 Pomatostomus ruficeps | reverse complement strand
GGAGGAGGAGGAGGAGGAGCTGCGGGGGCACGGCCCCGCGGGGAGGGGAGCGCGGGGACCCCCCCTTCCCATCGCCGGCACCGGGAGCGGCTCCGGGGGAAGCGCCGCCTCCGCGCGGTGTCCCCACGCGGGGATCGGGGGGACACGGGGCACACACCGCGCTCCGCACCCCGGCACCGGCGGGACCCGCGATGCGCGCTGCCCGCGCCTTCCCCTTCCCGCAGCGCCAGGAACAAAACCCCTCGGTCCCCGGAGCCGGGGAAGGAGCGGGGCACTCACCGCGCTCATGGAGCCGTGCGCCGGCGGCCGACACAATATGGCAGCGGGGGGATGTGTCAGGGAGCAGCTGCTCCCTGCGCAGCGGCGGCGGCGGCACCGCCCTCAGCTCCCCATGGCAACGGCGGGCGGGCTCAGCCCTGCCTCCTCCCGTCCGTCCGTCCGTCCGTCCGTCCGTCCGCCCTCCCGCTCCCCATGGCAACGGCGGGCGGGCTCAGCCCTGCCTCCTCCCGTCCGTCCGTCCGTCCGTCCGTCCGCCCTCCCGCTCCCCATGGCAACCGCGGGCGGGCTCAGCCCCGCCACCACCGCCCTCTGTCCGTCCGTCCGTCTGTCCGTCCGTCCCGGCGCCGGGACCGCCCGCGCCGCCTCCCGCAGTTCCCCGTGCGCGCGCCCCAGAAACGCCACCACAGCCTTAACGTTGAAAACGTTTAAAAATAGAAACAAACCCTCCGTGTGGTTTCACTTCCCTTTCCGCACCTTCTTTATATAAATATATATATATGTTTTTCTTTTTTTGTCCCCTTAATCGAAACGGAGCGGCCGCCGCCGCGCCCGCCCCGCCCGGCAGCGCCCCGTGCTCCGCCGGTGCTCTCGGCTCTCCGCTCTCCGGGGCAGAACTCGGCTGTTCGCTCAGCCTTGAGCGCACTTGCAGCTTTACAACATCCTAAAGAGGACCTCGGGAAGCTGCTGGCGGGAAGAAGTCTTGTTCCGGAGCTGATCTTCCACTTTTCCCAGGTTTCCTCACCTTCTGAAGGACACAGCTTACGCCTACCTCATGACGACTTGTGGTAATTTTATTTATCAGGAACGATGAGAATGCGTTTCAAGGAAATTCCCCCGCTCCACGTTAGGAGGAACCAGAGGATGGTTTGGGTTTTTTTTTTTATTTGAAACAATTTCTGAGAAGAACCTCTTGGGTTTTTTAAGAGTGAGGATGTATCAGGCTCAGGGTTACAGCAGGCAGAATATTCTCCCAAGGGCGGAGGATCTAATCCAGTGGCAGGGAGGCTCCATCCGCATGCAGCTTCAGAAACAGAGCCCAGCCACGGAGTTCTGATCAGAATAAATTATTCTCAGTACCTTTCATTTAGCTCCTACCTAATTTCCACCGATTGAGCGCGTTATGATTCATTCAACTTTTCTTTTTCCTTTTGCAGCCCCCGAAGTTATCCAGGGCCTTGCTGCCCTCCCGGCAGACAAGAGGAGTGCTCCTGTATTAATTATGTATTGCTAAAGCCATCGAACGCTGAAAGCATCCTGCATTCCCGAGCCATTAACAGCAGACCTAGCACGGCTGGTACCAGCAGCGCTCTGCCCGCTCTTTTCCCTGAATTCCGTCCCTCTGGAAGGCTCCTCGGCGTGCCCGACGTGCCGAGCACACCCGGGCTGCCCGGGCGGAGGGAGGAGCGGGGCTCGGCATTGTTTCCCCTTGGGATCAGGGTGTGCCGCTCTGACTTTTGCCCAGCCAGGCGGCAGCCTGAAAGGGAGACGTTTGAATCCGGGATCCCTCCAGCTTCAGTTGATTGTGTGGAAGGTTCAGTCTGGGCCGCCAAAGGTGGTATCTAAATCCAATCTATCGGATTGCATTTACAGCCCGGCCTTTGGAGCGTGTCCGCTCACAGGTTCCTTCCACTCACCCCTTAAAACGCAGTCTGAGATCAGCAGGACCACACGCTCTCTCCCTTTATAGTTCACTGGGAAGAAACACCACAAAACCAAACAAGAACTGAAACGATAAAAGCCGTGAGTGCCCCAAAATTGACACCTCCTCAAAGAAACAGAAACAAAACTTAGCCTTTGAGCTTTATTTAAACCAACTTGTAGCACAACACCTCAAATAAAATAAAGTGTTTCTCACCTCCTGAGAAACATTGTCACCTTTATCTTCCTCAGCCCTCTACTCCTCAGCATACCCATGCTGGGTCTTTCAGGCTTTAAACCGTGCTACGTTTTTCCAAATTATCAAATTTTTTTTATCAATAAAGACAATAGCCAAGATCTGAGGTTTTCTCGAGCTCCTTCTGTGTCTCCCCCTTATCTTCCAGTCCAGCCACAGTCACTTTCACGCTGAAGCCTGTGAAGTCACCGGTGGCTGCAGCAGAGCAGCTGGGACAGGGGACAAAGGAAAGCCCAGCCTCGCAGAGGGGTTTAAACTTTCTGCCTCGTGTTGTGTCCATCCCCGCAGGGCTCAGCAGGCAGAGTGACGCCTCCCAGCAGTGCATGCAGAGCTGCAATGTGCAACAGCTTGTCTGTGCAGGGCTGGAGGAGCTGCAGCCAGCCCAGCCTGGTGGGTGCAGAGGATTTTTGGCTCATCAGGGGTACACTCACACCTCTCCTGCCCCTGCCTGTGCTGATTCCTGACCACCTCAGCCAGCACCAGGATGCCCCACTCAGTGCCCAGGCAGCCACCAGGTGTCAAGGGAGCTGTGTTTGTCTCTGTTCAGTGCCCACACCACATCTGACCCCTGCTTCCTCGCCGGGATCCATTTCCCTGCTGAATTCTGCACGGGGTCAGTGAGAGCAGGAGGGAGCAGCGGGTGCAGGGCTGATGGCACCGCACAGAGCCAAGGCCACAGTGCCATCCTGCCGAGCGTTTGGTCACCTCCAGGCAGCTGCAGAGCCACAGGGGGAGCATGCCGTGCCAAGGTGCTTTGTGCAGAGTCCCTGAGAGCTGCTCCCTCCCAGGCTGAAGGACTAAATCCCTTTCTCCTGCAACATCCCCTGTCCCACCATGGAGCCTGTGGCTGCTGGGGGTCTGAGCCCACACTCCACCTCGGTCTCCCTCTTGCACCATCTTCATTTTCTGCTCAGAGCACCAGAGCTGCTGAGGGAAACCTAAAACCAAAACGAAACAAAAGAGCAACACCACGCAAAGCAGAGCTCACCCAGCAGCTATGACAAGGACGTGGTGCTATTTTCCAGCACAGGCCTTTAAACAGGTGGGACAGGGTTAGTCAGGGCACTCTGTGTGGGTCCCTGTGCAGTCCCCGGGACGTCCCTGTGTCCCCTCCTGCAGCCCCCAGCAGGAGCTGTGGGGACATGGGCTGCAGAGGCCGAGGCAGTGCTGGGAGGGTGGCAGGAGGTGCCCTCCACCCTGTCCTTGTCACCTCCTGCTTTGAGCCAAGCCAGGCAGACTCCCAGAGGCTGCTGGTGCCTCCTGGCCCGGCTCCAGGCTGTCCTTGGATGTCCTGTCCACCGAAGGACAGCCGTGCCTGCTCTGCCAAGGCAGCTGTCACCACTGCAGCCTCCTTCCTGCCTCCTGCGTGCCTCCTACCAGAGCCTGGCTCTCCTCTCCCCGCCAGGGCACAGCCACGGCTCTGGGTGACATGCCCTCACCACAGGTGCTTGAACACAAGAAAACAAACAGAAAAACATGAGGTGTTTTTGTTGTTTGGGGGTTTTCCTGCGCTGTGCAGAAAATCTGCCCTTTCACCTCTGCCATGTCAGGGTCAATACCCTCAGACCTCCTCTCTATTTTCAGTGCAGGGTGTGGATGGAAAAGGGCATCCTGGGAGCTGGGAGGCAGATGTTGCCTTCCCACTGGGCTTGTCCTCCTTGTAACATCCAATCCTCCCCTCGGTTTGGATGATTTCTCAACCCTACAACCGCTGACTGGAAAAATGTGCAGCGTTGGTTGCAACATTCCTCCCATGTCACCTGTCCAAGAACTGAATTAAATCTATTGAATTACAATCAAAACATTAAGACTTTTCAATACCAGATCTCCAAAAATGTTTGCAGAGCTAAGAAGTCACCTTTATGGGAAAGAGATTGGGAGTACTGCTAGTCTGGGAAACACTTTGAGTGGGAATATCATTCCTAATTGCACCTGGTTGTGTGGCACAGCTTCTGCCAGCTCAGCAAGTGATGTAAGCCTAAACCAGCAGGGGATGGTTCTGCAAAAACAGAACTGTGAATATTTTTTTCAGTTTAGCTGTGTCTCTCAAGGGTGACTTTTTTTTTCTCAGTCTTCTAAATAATACAGCTGGAAAATACACAGGAGGAGACCAGACAAGATGCAGCCTGGTTTGAAAGCTTTTGCATAAAAACTTACTCAAGAATGGACAAATCAATCATGGGGCAAAGCAAATGTGCTCTACCTTAGCAACACATCCAATATTTAGCACTGTCGTCTCTCTACTCTAGAGCAGGAGGAAGTTTGCCTGTAGACTTGCTATCCTCATCAAAAGATGAGGAATAAAATCAGCACCTTCACTATTGGACAGAATTTTGCGTTGTTGACGGGTAACTTACCTCCCTCTCTCCATGGGTGACACAAATACCTTCCAGAGAATAGTAGCAATTTCCTAAATAAGCCCGAGTCAATTGTTTTTGTTGTGCACAAACAAAGAGATTCGCGCCTTTTAGTACCCAGCCCACCCCGCAACGTGCCAGGCTGAATCACCCAGAGATACTTGGTTTTGAAAGGAGCGCAGAAATCCCGCAGGTTTAATTGCCAATAAATCAGCATGACCTCCACTCCCTGACACTTTTTTTTCACAATGATCTTTTCAGGCAGAAAATGAAGAGACTGATTTTTACAGTGTGTGTGTACTGCCTTTGGAGAGATAAGAGCGATGGCACACAGGCAGGTTCCTCGGTTAAAAGCCATCCTGGATAATGAAGGACTCAATCAATGGCGTGTTCTGTTTGCTTTCTGCTCATTTTCACCTTGTGTTATGGCACTCTCTTTTTGTTGTGATTAGGAGAGTACTCACTTGTTTAACAATTGCCTTTCAACTTGCGTTCGGCAGTACTTGAAAGGAATTTACTCGTGGTTCCTTTTCATGCTGATGCTTAAAATTTTGAGACAAATGGCAGTTGCTCAAATTCTGATCTGAGGTTAAATATCTGACTGAGGACCCGGCAGCTTGAAGAGAGCTTGAGTACTTGTAGAAGAAACTATTTTGATTTCAACGCAAAACATTCATTATGGTGCCTCTCAGTAACAAATTTTCATGGTTTTACATTATTAGCCAAAAGAAAAGGTGCGATTTAAAACCCAATGAAAATCCCGAAAGCTCCCTCAGTCTTTAATATTCCTTCAATCTCGCTGCTGCCATGTATCAGATTTCCCTGAAACGCCTGTAATCAAAACACTTATCACTGAGCGTTACCCTTAACAAGCCATTTCCGCATTTGCATGGAGCACCGGTTACCGCTCAGCGGCAGTTTACAGCTCTGCAATCATGGCGAGGAATTCTCTCCATATGCCACTGAAAATACCCGAGCTGGTTCCTGAACCGGACTCTTTAACTTGTTCAGGGTTACCCTCGTAAGAGGCTTTCAGGAACACTACGAGTTACTGACTGTGTTCCACCTCTGCGTTTTCTTTGTCTCTTGAAGCTGAGATTGTTGTATATATGTGTGTACATATGTATTTTTTTAATATGTGTGGATATATGTGTATTTTGTATACACATAATTTAACTGCATGTATATAATTGAACTGTAAGATTATACTAAACATTCAGTATAAATCCACTTTGTTATAGGTTTTTTCATGGAGTCCAGCAGAAGAATGGACTGTGTTCACATTAGAATGTCTGGGGTTTCAACAAGGTGAAAGAGAGTAGTGACAAACGGCTGGGCCCAAGTACAGGATCCTCGTTTGAGCAAATTTTCTGGGATTTTCCTGGGCATCTCGCTTGGTTTAGGATGACAGAATCTGCCTCAGAGCAATTTCGTTCCTTTCTGGAGCCGGTGAGAACGCCTCCAGTCGGGTGCACAAGGTCAAAAGCACCTTCTGCACCCGTTTCCCACATCTGATACTCAGCTCGCTGGAGGGGCTGTGCTGTGGGCAGAGAGAGGAGAACTTCCTCAGCCGGTGCCTGTGAAGCTTCCCGATCTATAAACGCTTCTGACAGGCACATCTGGGCAGCGGCTGGCAGGGGTTTCTGCCCGGACCTGCTCACAGCTGCCCAGGGACTCGTGCATTCTGGCATCTGCGTGGGGACAGCCCCTGCCATGGCTGAGGATCCATCTATCGCTGTTTAACCCACACATGAGGGATCTTGCATTGACAAAATTGCACTGTGTGCCTTTCTCCAGGGAGCCCAAGGCCTCCAGACACGGCCAAACGCTGGGGGTGGAGAGGAGCCTCCAACCCACGTGGAAAGCACACACTCATCCTGAGAGAGCCAGTGGGGAGCTGCGAGCCTGAGGACAAACATGACGAGAAACAAAATAAAATGCAAATCATCATTAATGTTCCCTGTTACGTTGTTTGGCATCCGTTCTGGCACTGACCCCTTTGTCTGAGGGAAAAACATCAGACAAACTCAGGAGACTGAGAGGAAAACAAGGTTTTTTCAATTCTCACAATGAACAAAAACTGCATTTAATTCTCTCTGAACTGATGTCTCGCTCAAATCAGTTTTGATCTGGAAACATGGAACAAGATCATGAACGGGACCAAATTTATGATTCCACTGGCCTCTGTGAGGATTCCTCTTTATGCAGCTTGGATTTTGGAGCTTCAGTGGATCAGAATGAAACATAGAAACTGCTTCTCCTTACTTGAGGGTTCGTTTGATTATTCTAGGAACTCATGAAAGGTAAGTTAGACAAACCAAGTTTGTATAGTGTAACTCCTAACCTGGAGAAATATTGCACAAAATTACAATGACTGTAGGGCTGGGCTTTCATGTAGAGCTTTAGTCACAGATCTGTAAGTGCACCCACCAGCAATAAGCAGTTTTGCTCAGTTAACTTTGAAAGATCTCTTCTAATTAATTCAGATGAAGAATTTACTTAATGTTTAAGAAAAAACGTCAGTCAGTCAAATAATGTTAAAACTTATTTTTGCTGTTATTCATGGTTCCTATACCCACAGGTTTGAGAACAAACTTCTGCCTCTGACAGGGGGAGCTGGGATGGGTGCCCTGCCCAGGAGATGGAGGCAGGTTCCTGTGCCAGGGAGCAGCTGGGTGGTGGCTGAGGTGGCCCAGCACTGGGTCCATGGCCAGCTGGGGGCATCCAGAGGGCACGTGGGGTGGGAATGGGGGCATGGGGGTCCCAGGAGCCCGGCAACGAGTGCACTCAGGGCCCTGGCAGCCAGCAGCAAAGGCCAGACACGCTTCTTAGGGGCTTTTGGCTCGTTTTCCAGCCTCAAGAGGAAGGAGGCAGTGACAGGAAAGTAGGAATCAATCTCCTGGCTCGGTCTCAAAGTCCAGGCTGTTCAGCAGTTCTGATGCAGACGTGTTGGACGCTTCCCAGGGCGCAGAAAAACCTGTGTTCCTCGTCCCAGCCCCAGGAGTTAAACACTGGCTTCCAGGAGGCCATTCAGGAGCTTTTCCAACTCTATTCTCGTTTGGTTTGGCAACAACAATGGCAATGCTGGGCACTCCTGCTCGCTCCCCTTTGAGAGCGGGCGGCACTGGGAAAGCGGAACTGGAAACGGTTCCTGGGGCTGCAATCCACAGAACAGAGGTGAACTGTGGCCGAGCCAACACGGGCTCCTGCAGACAGCTGAGAGTGCTCTGGGCAGGAAAACTCTGCATCTGGGAAACAGGAAGACCCCCCAAAAGGCATTAGCAAAGCTTCCTTAACTCCCTGATCACATCGCCGTGTTTACACCGCCCGCGGTATTTATTGGCCGTGGGCTTGACAAGCACTCACCGCCAGGAATACTAATGCAAGGTGGCAGCAAATCTCGGCAGGACAAGCAGATTTCCATCAACATTTTTTCAATAAATATTATTTCCAGCCTTACCTAAACCCAGGGACCTGGGTATATGCAGATTTGTATGGTAAACAATTTACTTTGTCCATACTTTTGTTTCAAATACATAAAAGAAACACTTCTGTTTAATTTTCTGCTAAATCCGAATGATATTTCCGTAAGCTGATCAGGAGTGTTACACCTGTACACACTTGCTGGTTTTCTGATTTCTGTGTCAGAACCTCTTCGTCTGAGGCCTGAAGGGAATAATATCTCTTGCTTGACTCTGCAGGCAGTTACCAAAGGGATGTAAAGTGAGAACAAAGCCAATTAGGCATTGAGATGGCCTCTCCTGTTCTGCCAGGAACACTTTTATGTGCACACCAAAGGTTTCTGAGTCTCAGGTCAGTTGTGGCTGCGCTCACTGTATTTCACAGCTTCCCAAAAGTGAACGCTGCAGCAGCTGGGGCTGGCTGCAGTTTGGGGGAGCAGAGATGAATTTGTCAGTCCAACAGCCAGAGCTGCAGAGACTCTGGGGGCGTGGATCAAATCCGTGTCCCACCCTCACCTCAAACTGAGACCGTCACATGGAGCAGCCTGATGAGGGCACAGATAATCAATGCCCTGTGTGCCATGGAAACCCCAGTGTGCTCAGGGACACGTGTGCCGGGGCATCTCACAGCGCTCAGTGACACACGGCAGAGACTCCTCTGCTTATGCAATCACCGTGCTGGCACCGGCTGCAACCGACGTGCAGGAGCACACTCTGAATTTCCAGAGCATGGCTAAGCTGGCAGGTGCTGTGTGAGTCAACGTCGAACTGCGAAATTGCGTGTGAGTGATGTCCCCTCACACGTGAGTATCGGTGCTATGCAAGGACGTGAAAAAGCCTTTGCAACGCTTAGGTTAAATACACTTTAATTAAAATTCATTATGGCAATGATCTCAAACAGGATGCAATCACAGCTGATGACTTTGTTTAAATAATGTGACAAAAGTTCAAGGAGCAGCCCTGAGTTTTAAGCACTGGAGATGTCCTTTTCCTTGTTTTTGCACATCCCAGGCACTGAACTTGATGGCAAACTGGAACTTTGCAGCTGGAGCCTGCAGAAATGCAATTAAGTCATCAGTGTAAACTGGCTTCATGTTATTTATCCAGCAAGCATCAGGCTGATGCAAATCCCATGACTTTGCTACTCAGAGCTGCTCTCTGGTTACCGTGGTGGGTACATCCTCTGCTGTTTCTGTTGCATTTTCCTGCTCTCTTTTCCCTTTTCCCAAGCCTTGTGCTGGCTGTCAGCGTTCAGTGAGCTACAAAGAAACAGAGGAGTAAACTTTTCCCAGGAGAATCAAACCAAAACACAGTAAAAGGCTGTTTAGCAACTGTATGAAGAGCAAGGGAAGCCAGCAGGGCTCCTGGAACACCTCTGCAGCAGTGTTTCATTAAGTTTTATATCTGAAACAAGGCTTAATGCTCTATTGCATCTGAAACAATGTCACGGACTCGGGGCAGTGATATTTCCCTCCCGGATACATGACCACAGAGCTGCTCCACACAGCCACCTCCAGGCTGCTCAGGTGAGGGCTCCCACCCATGGCCAGAGCCACGCTTTGAAACCAAAGGAAGAGCCACAAGGACAAGGAAAACTCTCTCCCACTCATGAAGCAGCAGTGGCAAAACAGCCAGCAGCACATGCAGAACTGCCAGCAGCAGCAGAGTCTTTTTGCCGTATTAATTACATTGATTGGGGGGGGTTTATCTCTCTAGGAAGAAGAAAAGTTTTATCATTACAGGTACAATCATTGCTGACAAAATCCTCCAACAAAGACATCTCTACAGCAGCCTTCAGTCACTCCTGGCTCCGTATCTTAAGATGTGGTTGCAAATATTCCATTTGTATTAACCGACAAAACCTGGTCTCTCTGCTCCCGGCAGTATTAAACAGCTCCTCACACATCCTCTTATTCATATTCATTTATTCCCAGCTTTAAATATGTTTTCCCAGCTGCTAAGGCAAACCTTGTTCACACTTAGGACAATACAGATTTAAAATCTGTATCAATCTGATAATGCTCAGACATTCATCCTGAAAGCACAATTTGAGCCATGACCACAGAAGCAAGTGCGCTGGTTTATCTCCGCTGTGGTTATTTGTAACACTGTGGTTGCCTGAAAAATACAAGATTCTTTTGAGTGAAGTCTCTTGGCACTCACTGAGATGTATGTAGATGTAGACAGCACGTTTTCAACAGCTACAGCCACGTATCCTCAGTAATGGCTGTAACAGTGAAACTGTTTCTCGTGTTTCCACCGATGCGATAATTGGTTTGAATATTGCGAAGTATGGGACACGAGGAAGCGTGGCTGCTGCATTCTGAGACAGCTCTCCATTCTGTTTCCATAACACGGGGAAAGTCATAATTAAGGTAATTTGTAAAGATGGGATTACGTTAGTGGTGCCACACAAATCAAACAAGGCAAACAACTGGTGGAAAGCGTTCTCAATATCCACCAGACATTCTGTGCAATCAGAGTGATGCTTCTGTAGCTGCCAGCTAAAAAACCCTTAACCACCTCCTGTGGCGGTGCTCACTAACACAACCAGGGGAAAGGGCTGGGTTTGGTTCCCTGGGAGAATGGTGAGCAAGGAGAATTATAACAAATGCCTTTTTAAAAAAATAAACAGCCATTGGAGCAATAAGAGTATCACAACACTTAATTTAGCACTGAGATTTATAACACCCTTAATGGCAGGGTGGGGACTTTAAACAAAGGAGCCAACTTCACCCGTGCTGAACCTCCAGAGGTGCCACAAAGACACTGAGCTGCTTCACGAAGGAGCAAAGCCAGCTGGGATGCAGATGGACAATTCCTGCAGCTTGGGACCCACACGACACTAAAATTACTGCTGCATTCTCTCCACTAAAGGAGATAAAGTCTGTAAGAAGAGATTACATCTTTTATTAAAGCAACTGCCCTCGTAGGAAGAAAATAATCCATCTCTGTGGGTGCACAGCCCCCTTCCTCACCATGAAGGGCACTTCAGAACAAGGGACGTGAAGCACCCGCAGCTGCACTTGGCAACGTCGTGCCCAGCCTGAGGTTTCTGCACAAGGGCCGTGCCTGCCTGCCCTTTCCCATCGTTCCTGCTCACAGAACCGGTGCTCCAGTGCCTGGTTTTTAATAACTCACCACTCCCAGAGGCAGCCTGACGATGTGTTCTCAATTACTGCTGCAAGGTAAAAGGGACCTCCGTGGTTTTGGGGATTCAGGAACAGACAGCTCTGCTGCAGCTTCTCAATTAGCGGCCCTGAAAGAAGAAGCAGAGTGTGCTAATAATATAACCAAACTGGAATGCTGGAGCTGGGAATTTTCCGTGCAGGTGCCTGGTTTTCTCCTCAGGACATGGCCACTGCCTCGCTGAGCACGGGCAGCACGTGTTGGGCAAGGACACCAGAGGCACCCCCAGTGCTCTGTGCTTTACTCACACACAGAAATGGTATTATAGATCGGTCTCTAAAATGTCCAAAAATGCACTGTGCCTCAGTGCTGAGACACTAAACCCAAAATGTAAACGGTTCTGATATTCTGCTTGTACCAAAACTGAGCACCCCATGATACTGTGCACAAATCATTCACAACGATCTGACTAAAACCACATTGCTGATAGAAACCCTGTACCCATTTCTTCGAACTTGTAAGGCTGCAGGAATGTTTTATCAGTGCACGAGGAGCGTGGCTGGGCAGGCAGAGGATGTGGCCGCTGCGATCTTTCCTTGGTCCCTGTTTATCTGTGTGATGGTGGATGTTGATATCCTGGTCAAAGATAACCTCACCTGAGGGACTTTCATGGAAAATATCTGCCTTCAGTGCTCTCCAGAAAGGGACACTGAGAGTGCTCTTGGCCCAGGTTCTGTGAGCACACAGGGATTTCCTGCTGCAGCCCCAGGCTCTCAGCATCTCCCACCAGCTCAGGGCCGTGGCAGGAGCAGACACTGAGGGGACACACTGAGGGACACGAGGCAGGAGCAGACACCACGGGGTCAGTCTGAGGGACACTGCAGGGTCACACTGAGGGACACGGGGCAGGAGCAGACACCACGGGGTCAGTCTGAGGGACACTGTGGGGTCACACTGAGGGACACAGGGCAGGAGCAGACACTGCGGGGTCACACTGAGGGACACGGGGCAGGAGCAGACACTGCAGGGTCACTCTGAGGGACACCGCAGGGTTGCTCTGAGGGACACGGCAGGAACAGACACCACAGGATCACACTGAGGGACACCGCAGGGTCACACTNGAGGGACATGGGGCAGGAGCAGACACTGCGGGGTCACTCTGAGGGACACCGGGCAGGAGCAGACACCGCAGGGTCACACTGAGGGACACGGCAGGGTCACACTGAGGGACACGAGGCAGGAGCAGACACTGCAGGGTCACACTGAGGGACACGGGGCAGGAGCAGACACCGCAGGGTCACACTGAGGGACACGGGGCAGGAGCAGACACCACAGGGTCACACTGAGGGACACTGCAGGGTCGCTCTGAGGGACACGGGGCAGGAGCAGACACCACGGGGTCACTCTGAGGGACACGAGGGAGTGGAGGAACTTGACCTGGCTCCTGCATCTACAAGGCAAATGCTCTTTGCCTGCCGTGTGCTGGAAAGGGGAGCCTGCTCCTTGTCTGCCATGTGCTGGAAAGGGGAGCCTGCTCCTGTTTCTGTTGCTGTGGCCAGCAGGAGCAGAATGCCAGAGCACAGAGCACGGAGGAAGGAGATGTGGGACAGGGATAATCACACCCCGCGTGTGAGGGAAGCAGGCGGTGCCAGTCCATGCTGCCCGCAAGGACAGGGCTGCCCAGACATCCAGGACAACATTATCTCCTCCGTGGCAATAAGCAGCGTTTTGTTCCACTTTATTTTTAGCTGGGTTCCTCTTCTTCCCCACATAGGAGCCCTCCAGCTCAAGGCAAAGGTCCAAGAACAATAGCGTTTCCAGCCAAGGACCAACCTCACAATCAGAAAACCAGAGCCCAGATATGACAGGCTGCCTTATTTACTAACACAGAGCACACAAACCCAAACCAAACCAAAATAACCTACTCCAATATTTTTGCTTCACAGAGCGAGGAAAGCGAGTCTCCCTTGCACTCAGCTCTGATGTGCTGCCATGAGGAATACCCTGAGAAGTCAGACGAGATTTATTTAGAACACTGAAACCCTTGTGTGTACGTTCTTGCAATAAATTCGAACCTCAAATGGAAATGTGATTTGAATTTAAACACTTAAAGCTGTGGCCTTAACAGTAGGCACTTTTGTATATTCATGCTCCTGCCACTGTCCCCAGTCTCCCGTGCTCTTGAATGACGTGTTGTTTTTGGACAATTGGCTTCTTGTCTGCAGAAGAGCAGTTTGGCCCTGTCCCTCCCATTGTCTTTTATGTCCAGCAAGGAAAAGGGGGGAGGAGACAGAAAGAGAGAGACAGATTTCAATCAAAAGCACTACATTGATAAGGGATTAATAAAAGCCTGCCTTGTGATCAGACGAAACCTAACAGTCAGCCTGGATGCCTCATCTTTGATAACACGAATGGTCCCTTCCGAGCGTGGCCTGTGGAGCGGAGCACCTGCGTCACCTGGAGCTGCAGCAGCTCCCAGCAGTGCCTGGGTTGGTGCAGACCCTGCTGGGGCCAGCTCATCTGAGGACAAGGATCTGTCAAGCTAATTGAGCGACGTCAGGATGGTGTTTAACAGCCACGGTTAACGCTGGAGACACAAACAGCTCCTTGCTAAAGGCACACGGCAGAGCTGGGGACGAAGAACAGGACAGGCCAGAGCAGGTGCTCTGCTGGGCACGGTGTCCCAGAGCTGGATTTTACCTGTTCCAGCAGATCTGTTGTGCTCAGGGTTCTAAGGGCCAGACACCCCATTCCTGAGGAGGAGCCGAGCGGCAGCAGACAGAGAGGAGAGCTGTGCTGCACCCAAACCAGCCACCCTTTATCCTACAGAGACAATTCAGAGTCTGAGTTACTGTCACCGTCCGAGTCACTGTCACCGTGTGCTCTTACACTTCTTTTCATTCATATTTTCACAGCCCCGTGTATGTTTGACCTGGGCCAGTCCCAGGGAGCCACCGAAGGGAAGGAATTCCTCTCAGGCGACTGGGACTTGTTTGCCAACATTGATTTATTTCCCTTTACGCCCAGGGGAAGGGAAGAAGGGTCACATCCTTGTGTCACTTTAGGCTGCCACAATGAAACACACCGAGGTGCTGTGTACATTTCGTAAGCAAACACGGGCTTGTTACGCTGAGAAATAAACCAGCGAGCAGCCAGGAACAACAGCTACTCCTGCTGTTTGTTGGCCCCTCTTCAGCCTCTCACACGGTTTGCTGGGAGGAACACCTGCCCTTGCCAACCCTGTCCCTGTCCGGACACTTGCTGGTGACAAGCCTGTCTGTCACCGCTTCCCTCAGTCCCAAAGTATTCCCTGAAGCGGGGGTCTCTGCCAGATACCCACCTGTGGCATAACCCTTAAAATCTGCACTCAGAAAAGCAGCACCCGCTGCGGGTGCACAGAAAGCCTCGCGCAAGGCATTGCCCATCTCCTGTGCACTCCCGGCACGCCAGGCTCACCACACACATCTCAGCGTGTGCTCCACTGGAGAGAGGACGAGCAGGACACGCTGCAAGGGCTGACTCCAGTGCTGGCTGTCGGGGTCCTGCAGAGCCCACATTTGCTCCAGTGCAGATTTCAGGGCCCCTTGCAGGCTGCAGAGCAGTTCACAGCACTGTCAGTGGTCTAGAAATGCTAACCAAGCTGGATCCCTTCCTCTCTCTTTTTTTAGTTTTTTGTTGTTGTTGTTGTTGTTTTTTCTTTTTTAACACATGCAAAACTTTCAGCCTTGAAAGTCAGTGAGCAGAGTCAGTCAGTCAGAAGAGACAGCCTCAGTTCCTAGGTAACAGTGCTATTGAAATCCACCCCAGCTCTGGGGCTGACCCCTTTGGGAACTGGCCAGAGGAGCAGAAACCAACAGAGGGGAGCAGCTGTTAGTTCTGGGTGCTGTCCCCGCTGCTGTCACCCCCTGGACTGCTCCTCCCCACCCCTCCTTTGGGTGCGAACGCTGCTGCTGGTTCACCAACAGGCAAGGGCTGCCTTACGAAGCCCAAGGAATGGGGATATTCAGCGGAGGCCAAACGCTAGGCTTGGTATTAGTTACAGTTATTCTGGCTGTGTGTTTCTGCCTGGGTTCTGCCTCGTGTTAAGCGTTCCCTGTTCTGCAGGGGGAAAGACACCACCCCCTCAAAAAAAGGAAGAGAGTAAGAGAAGCCATGGCTCTCTGTGCTCAGCTTTCGGCATTCGCTATCTTAATGCAACCAACTTCAGAGTAAAAACCTTTAAAGATGAGGAAAGACTTTCATACAGTGTGCAGGCAAAGCACTGCAAGGTACCACGGATCCGGAATGGTTAAACCCTGCCAAGGCTCATAACCCTCGAGGAGCTGATCGTCACCTGGTGATGGTTCTGCCCGTATTTATGGAGTCAGAATTTACACACTTCCCCAGCACACGTTCCACAAAATAAGCCCTGGCTGTAATTGCCACATGCACCAGATGTGACTGCAAATAAGGGAGGTTCCCTGCCAAGGGGGGCTGCAGGACCCGAGGGAGCAGCACGAGTGGAGTACATGGTGGTGGCACTTCCGATAACTGAGCAGGTGCCAGCCTCCAGTGATTTTTCATGTCACTGAAAGGAACAGGTGAAATTAAGAATCAGAAGGAGGAGGGCTTTGCTTAGCCAAGCTCTACAGAACAACTGTTTAATTTGGCTTCCTCGGGTGACTCTGATCAGGTAATGTTTCTTCAGCTAACTCGAACTGAAGCGCAATGCCAAGGAAAATTTGCATTTGATTTACAGCTGAGAGGGAAGTGAAACCATCCAAGAAGAAAGTCAGTGAAGGAATAATGTAGGGAAAGCAGCAGGAGTCCTGCACTTGAGCAAATACTCGAAGATCCCAGAATATTTATTAGCAGAATTCAGTTAGCGTTTCACAGATTTCAGGCCCCAAGAGTGAGCATTTGCTGTTTTGCAGGGGGGTTTATACTTGTGGCTGGGAAAGTCCTCCAGCAGAGATCTCCAGCTCCAGCTGTTGGAGTTTATTGACTTCAAGTGATCACAGAGACAAAGGTTTGAATGAAGTGTGGCTGGTTGCTGTTAGAGGCTGCCACTGTGAGCTATACAGCGTTTATTCAGCTCCACCGTGACCATTGTTGAACCTCTCCCTGCAGAAAAAGAAGAAACTATTTTCCACCGTGAACAGACATTAATCAAGAACTCCGCTCGCCGCCGATGAATGCCTGCTCCCAGCTGCGTTCCTGCACTGTGACCTGCACAAACCGCACGGACACATCAGTGTCCCCATTGTAACCCCGCCCCGGCTCAGCACCGAGGTGCGGGACTGCAGGTGACACCCTGCTGGCCAAACGCCCCAGGCTCGCACTGAGAAAACGGGACTCAGGTTCGGGGAATGGATGTTTTAGCGATTTATTCCTGTGATCCTCACGGAGGAGTGCAGGAGCGCTTGCCTGCCACCGGCCGCAGTGGCTGCAGCAGCTCCTGCGGGTCCAGCACCAGCTGCGATGCAGCTCCTGCAGGTCCAGCACGAGCAGCGATGCAGCTCCTGCAGGTCCAGCACGAGCTGCAATGCATCGACACCACAAAGCGCCCAGAGCTCAGCTGTCCCGCCCCGCTCCTGCTGCTCCGCACACAGTGAGGTGTTCCTTGCTGGGCAGAGGGTAGTTCCCCCGAAGGACACCGCGCTGAAGTGGCAAATTAATTTGCTGCTTTCGTTCGCCGGCTCTTCCAGCTGGCTTCGTTCTCGTCAGCCACCATAATTTATTAACGGTGAGGTGAGAAAAGACATGAATCAGCTTAATGTGCTATAAGTAGGCCATTGTCATGGCAACAGGATGCCGACTGTTTTCCACTATTTATGTATGGTTTGTTTTGTGCTCAACCTTGAGACACCGCTTGGAACCACTCGAATTAGAAACATCTCTTCTTTTTTTCCAACTTTTTTTTCCCTCTTTGGTGTATTTTTAATAAATGATTAAAATGAGCAAGTGAAAGGCTCCGGAGCATCTCTCCAGGAAAACAGCTCCGTGCTCTCCAAGGAGTCTTCCTGGGAACAGGAGCCTTAACTCTGCTCTCCCAACCATTTTCTCACATTGTCACACACCCGCGTCCATGGGTCAGCTCCCAGCTCGTACCAGTCTGAGATCCAAACCCTTCCCTGTTCCATGCTCTGCATTTAATTATTACCTGGGGGCAGAGGGAGAATGACACAATATTATTGAAAAAAGAGAAAGCCTTTGTATTTTCTTAAATGCAATCCATTGTACTTCACAGAGGACATGAAAAAAAAATTAGGATGTTGCATTTTTACAGACTCACGATGAGGAAATATAAAGTCAAAATTTAAAATTTAATAATAAAGGATTTTTGTTGCTTTCTCAGCTAAGACTAAATGCCATGCACCTTTTGCATCAGCAATTAATGCTTTTAAATAAAGCCAGTTCTTAATTCATTCATTCATTTTATTTACTACCCTGTTGCATAAAGGGAATGGTTGGAATGCTAACACAGCCCTTTGAAAAACAATTACCAATATTACTCTTTTGTTTTCTTTTTTTTTTTTTCCCCACTACATCAGGAATCTGCTACCAAATAGTTAATGACAATCAAAACATGTCTGAGATGTGTCAGGGAAAACACATGGAAAAATTAAATCCCTTTCACAAGAAAGTTTGCAAGGTTTAAACAATGCTTTGTTCTGAGTAAGGATAATAAAAATTTGAAAAATTCAAATAATTATTTCCCTTTCCTCCATCCAGTACTCATTAATATTTTTTTAATGTGTCTGGGTTTATATTACCCTAGGTATTTGTTTGCATAAAATGTAGGGCAACAGGCAACCAGGCTGCAGCATATCGCACAAGAAAACAGTAATTAGAAACGCAAGAAAAAATAGCAAACAATACAATCCCAGACTCAAAAAATTCTGTCAAGCTACGAATGCAAATGTTCAACTGAACACTCATGCCATGCAATTTAAAATAAAAGCAAGCCCTGTTTTTCGTAACACACTGCAAAATCCTGCGGGAGTTTTACTGTGTAGAGGACAAGTGATGGGTGTTGAATGGCTGAGTGAGATTTTAAAGGACGTGAAAGGAGTTCCACGCCTGGAAGATGCCAGGAGAACCCTACAGAACCCTACAGAGCCCTAAGGGTCACAGAAGGTGTCGTGATAACCACTGTGCTTTCCTCAAAAACATTTCCTGCTGGGGAGAAGAGACGCTTTCCCTGGCAGCGTGGCACAGGATAGCGAGCTGTGTTTGTGCAGGAAATGGGATTTATCCCACTGAAGGACCTTGCAGTGGCCGTGTTAGAGGCGGTGCTGGTCACAAGGTCAGCTCTCAGTCCAAAACCTGCAGTGTGAGAAACAGCAGCAAACAGTTTATTTCCATACAGGGGAGCACGAATCCCACACTTGGGCTGGAGTTTCCTGGCATCCATTGAGGTGTCTCTTCCCACTGAGATAAATTAACTGACTAAAATAAGGCAACACGGGAAGATGAACATTTTCATTAAGCTCATAAGAAAAATAGGATTAATTTAGACAATATTTAGACTTTCCTAAAATGTAGACGAGACTTTATGTGCTTTGTGTACTCCTCACAACGTGGCAGGGCTGCAGTGTTGGCACCGCTCTGATTTCCCATCCCCATCATCCCCATCGTCCCCACCATCC
>VYZT01056144.1:126958-138711 GCA_013400735.1 Pomatostomus ruficeps | reverse complement strand
GAGGTGCGGCCGCCGCTTCCCCGCCCCGGCGCGGGGCCGGCCCTCGTCCCCTCCCTCCCTCCGCCCCGTCCCCGCCCGCCGCGGCAGCCCCGAGCGGGAGGCGGCGGAGGGAGGCGGGAGCCATGCGGGAGTACAAGGTGGTGGTGCTGGGCTCGGGCGGCGTGGGCAAGTCCGCCCTTACGGTGCAGTTCGTGACCGGCTCGTTCATCGAGAAGTATGACCCCACCATCGAGGACTTCTACCGCAAGGAGATCGAGGTGGACTCGTCCCCTTCGGTGCTGGAGATCCTGGACACGGCGGGCACCGAGCAGTTCGCCTCCATGCGGGACCTGTACATCAAGAACGGGCAGGGCTTCATCCTGGTGTACAGCCTGGTGAACCAGCAGAGCTTCCAGGACATCAAACCCATGCGGGACCAGATCATCCGCGTCAAGAGGTACGAGCGGGTGCCCATGATCCTGGTGGGCAACAAGGTGGACCTGGAGGGCGAGCGCGAGGTCTCCTTCGGGGAGGGCAAAGCGCTGGCCGAGGAGTGGAGCTGCCCCTTCATGGAGACCTCGGCCAAAAACAAAGCCTCTGTGGACGAGCTCTTCGCCGAGATCGTCAGGCAGATGAACTACGCGGCGCAGCCCAACGGGGACGAGCCGTGCTGCGCCTCCTGCGCCATCCTCTGAGGCGGCGCCGGCCCCGCGCCCCGGCCCCGGCGGCCAGAAACACCGGGAAAAAACAAAATTCATCGTCTTGGAAATGTGGCTTTTCTCGGCATGTACGTTTCGTCCAGTCTTGGTCATGGCATATTTCCTGTCAGTGTCGGCGGCGGGCGCGGGAGCAGCCGGTCCTGCCCGCCGGGGAGCGGAGCCACGCGGGGAACCCGCCCCGGGACAGCCGCGGGGAGCCCGGCCAGGAGCGGTGCCCACACCCCGGGGAGCGGTGCCAAAACCCCGGACAGCCCCGGGGAGCGATGCCCGTATCCCGGGGAGCCATGCCCACACCCCGGGGAGCGGTGCCACCCCGGGGAACGATGCCCACACCCCGGGGAACGGTGCCATATCCCGGGAAGCGGTGCCCACACCCGGACAGCCCCGGGAGCGGTGCCCACACCCCGGGGAGCGGTGCCACCCCGGGGAACGATGCCCACACCCCGGGAGCGGTGCCCCCGCCCCAAGCGCCGCTCCCCGCGGTCTCTATGCAAGCGGGCGGCGGTGCGGGGCCGTCCCGCCCGGAGAGTTGCACATGGAACTGGGACTGTGACCCGAACGGTGCTGCCAGGCACGGGGCGCCGGGCAGCGCTGCCGGTATCCCTGGAATAATGCTCTATTTTGTTTACCTGCTGTATCGGATGGGAGTTTGCAGGAGAGTGGTAGCGTGGTGGTTTTTCTCCTGGTTTTGTTTTATTTGTTTGTTTTTTTTGTTTTTTTTTAAATCAACTGTGAAAATGTTACAAATCTGCACAATTTTTTAGGCGTGCGTGTGTGTGTGATTTCGTTGTGGTTTTGGTTTTTCCTTTGGCGGGGAGGGGCGGTGGTGCTTTTTGTGCCGAGGGGTTTCGGGTTTGGGTTGGCGATACCTGATTTTGATGACGAGCTCTCTCAAGTGCAAAGACTTCCCATGAGGGATGCAGGGCCAACAGCAGCCCTGTGTCTGTAGAGTGCCTTCAAAACTCAGCTGTTCCAGCCGGTGCCAACCTGTGAAAGCTCCACAGAATCCCATTATCTACTACTCCAAAAACTACTTAACAGTTTCCTTGCAGTAATCACACCGAGCAAGCCAGGACAAAAGGGCCTATTGTTAGTGGAATTTATTTCTTATTTCCATCTGAGCCTTTTAACTGTTATTGCCATGTCTTGCAAGTTCGGGCTTCATTTACTTCAAATTTACAAGAATTTAGCCTCTTGGGATTTTGAGGGGGGAGGGCTTTTTTTCTCTTTTTCTTTGGTTCTATTTCCCTTTGATTTTGTCGTGGGATGTACCTCCAGCCAGCAAAGAAGGAAATCTTATCGTTGTGTTGTGCCAAGAAAATTCTAACAACTGTCATTTTAATTGCGGACACGCATTGAAGAGGTGTCTGTCCATTTCAAGAATTTTAATACAAATGCTGTTTTTTAGAAAACAACTCTGTGCTTTGTTATGTATCACATGAAACACTGATTTTCACACAGGCTCTTAATCCTGATTTATCTCTCAACAGCAGTGAAAGGTGGAGGGGTCGGTTTAGCTAAGAACAGTGGTTAAAAAAAGGCAAACCACAAGATTGCTGCTTTACCTAATATTTAGTCATTTTTAATGCAGGTTTTTGCTTGGGTTCAGCTCCTGGGCCAGTGTGATGCCAGCTGGAGGAGAAGGCTGTGCTCAGAGGCAGCTCCCGGGAGGTGGTGTGGGCTTACTGCAACAGGCCCTGTAAGACCAGGCCAGCGTGGTTTATTGGGGTGAAGTTCCAAAGGTCAATTATTTACGAAATTTGAGTTTTTAGTCTCATTGCATCACGACTTTAAAATTATAAACCAGAACCTTTTTGTTTTCTGGTGTGCAGAGGGGCTGGGGTGGGAGGAGACCTGTGCCTTCATCAGCTGGAAGATCCAAGGAGCTTCTTTACCTCTCTTTTTATCTTCTGTTTGCCCCTTCTTTAAAGGTTTGCACACAAAACCTGCATCTCTCTTTTTCCTTCTCCCCCCTATCCTAAGAAGCCTTGAAATTATCAAACATCTCAAAAACAAAGGTTGAGCAATGATGTGTAAAGGGGTTTTCTTATCAGGCCGTCTGAAAAGTCCCCGCCGTGATTCCTCTGTGGGTCTGGTCATTTCTCCCATTTGAAACAGGAAAACTTTGTGCTTCAGCCCTGGAGGAGCAGCGTGTAAAGTCAGATTGAAGCTGTTTGGGAATCCCACCGGCTGAAATGAAACCTGGCATTTGCGCTTTGGTCAGAATTGGATACTTTTTGTGGTAATGTCAAGTACCTGCTGAAACTCTGTAAATGTTTCTATCCCGACAGCGAGTTTCTCCTCCTGAGCTCACAGGGATCCTTCCAGCAGGGACCTGTTTGGTGGGGCTGGGTCAGTGCTCCGGCCGCAGTGAGAAACAGAAACAGAGAGGGCTGAGAGGGCAGCCCCGCTGCTGCTCCCTTCCTGCTGTCTGGGCTCTCCCTGGAACAGACACATTCATTAACCCCCCGTTTTTACGTGAAAATTGAAAACCTCATTGCAGCTCATCTTCCAGAAATTCCTGAAAATTCCTTAGAAGCCAGAGGACTCCCATGCTAGGAAGACAGGGGAATTACTGACAGAAGGGGTTTCTTTTAACCCCAGTACTCCATCGAGAGCGAAGGAAGCTCAGCTGCTGCCACCTCTGCTGCTTACAAACCGCATGTCTGATGTTCAAAACAAAATAAATTTACATCTCAGTTACTGCCATGGTTCAATTTTGCCTTAAATTCCGTGGGAATGTACAGTTTTTAGCACCCAGCAGGCCTTGCTCTCGATCAGTGCGTTGACAGCAGCTTGATGTGGTTGATAAAGGCAGGTGTTTGTTGTGCCCTCCCCGCAGACCGCAGATGCCCCACGCTCCCCAGTGCCTCTGCTCCCCAGGGCCTGAGCTGTGCTTGAGGGATGAGGCACCAGTGGGAGTTTGCAGCACACAAAGTCCCGCTGAACTCCCTGCTGTGCTGGGCCTTTCTGTGGCGCATCCTCGTTTTGCCCACAAAGGTGTGTTTGTTGCACAGCGAGGCGTTTCAGCAGCCGTGGCACACTCTGATCAGGGTTTGGGGGTATTTAGGCATTCCGTGTTCTCTCTGGCTGGTGGGGACAGTACAAAGTGTAGAGCTCAGTGGTCTGATCTTCCAAATGCTCTGAAGTGTTTTGGTGCTTGTAAAACATAGGCCTTGTCTATAAAAAGTCTGAAAAAAATCATCCTGCTTTAACTTGACTGAGTGATGAAAGCTATATTAGCTTTGACACTTGAGGGAAATGTTGTATCAATATAAAGGTACTCTTTATTCCTTTTCCCTGTGGGAATATGTTACACCCGTGTCAATACAGACGTGGTATATCACTCTTTTCACAGTGAGAATTGCAAATATTTACTTGTTTTGGAAGAAAAATTACATTCCCGGCCAAAATACTTCCTGACATCGCAGAAATTGTGTAAACAAGGCCTTGGTTTAAGGCTGGTCTTGTGACCACGTATTTTGCTGTACATAATGATTGTATTTTTAAAAATCCAAACTTGTTCCATCGCAAGAAAGCGTGTCTGGCATCCCGGTGTCCGTGACTGTAACCGTGCCGTGCCCGCAGCCCCGGTCCCAGGGTGAGTGTGCTGCTGCTCCCCACGGTGCTCAGGATTTGTCCGTCTGATGGTGCTGGAGCTGACGTGGAGTTCCGTGGCTGTGGGATCCTGGCGGTTCTGCTCTCTCGAAAGAATGTACGGCAAGTTGTTTGCAAAGGGCATTTTCAATAAAGGGCAGCTGGCTCTTTATGGCTTCCTCCTTGGGTACTCATTGTGTGCAGGTGTTGTTCGGGGTCAGGTTTCCTCGAGGAGTGACAAAATGCAGAAACCCCCATGTCCTTTCAGGATTCCTTGTGAAAGGCGTGGCACACGAGCATGGAGAGCATGGACAACTCCCGGAGGGAGATGGAGAACGGCTGGAGCTGGGCTGCCCGTGGGACCTCTGTCCCTGCCCAGGTTTGTACCACACCCTGCTGAGGAACCCTCACTGCACCCTGGGGCACAGCTGCTCCTGTTCTGGTGACATCCGAGACTCGCTCTGGAAGCAACCGTGTGTGAGCTCAGTTCCAGGGGGAGATGGTTGTGAATGTTGATGTTCACAGCTCACGGCCTGTTCCTGCAGTGCTCACAGCCTCGTGCAAAATGCGTGTCAGAGATTCTTCTGTCACATTGCTGCAGCAGGGTTTAGAACCTCCTTTTTGGAGGAATCCAGCACCTGCCCAGACTGTAGGACTTTGTGTTTGGGGCTGACAGTCTTGGTAACCGAGTGTGCAGCAGGTGAGAGGGATCTGAGAGCAAACTTTTAGTGCAAAAAGGAAAAAATACTCAAGTGTGGTAGTGACGAGAAGTGGAGTGCAAGTGTGTTGCTGTGGCTGCATGTGTTGGGGGTTTGGGGGATTTTTGTTGATTTTGTGTTTTAATTTGCGTACAGTTTCTAAGTCTGTAATCAAAAATCTTGCTGTGTTTCCGAAGAAAGAGGCAGTGTGTGTGTCTGTGTGTGTGATCTGACTTCGCTGGGGTTGGAATCAGAATTCCTGCCTTGCCACAGATGATCTCACCTCAGTGATCTCAGTTCTGGAGCATTCCTCGTGGAACAGTCATTCCGGTGCTGAAGGAACCCCCAACAGAACCTGGTCAGCGCTGATGAGCAGAGATGTTCCTGCACAAGGCCCCAGAACAGCCATCACGCTCTTGCTGTGGCTGTTTTAAATTTCTGAAGGGCTCAGCTTCTCCAGCAAGCACGGGGCTGCTTTGCTGCTGGCCACGCCAGAGGTGACATATTGTGCACAAAGCGAGTGCTCACAGTAAATCCTTCATCTGCACTGTCCAACCAGTCCCAGATCCTGCACAAACCACTGTAAAATTGGAAGCAACTTAACCAGAACTTGCAAGTCATTCGAGTAAGTCTTAAAATATTGAAAGCAGCTGTTCTGTCTTGACTCCATTTTCAGTTTTGGCAGTCTTGGGTCTTTTGGAGGTTTGGGTGAAGAGCAGACTCATCAAGAAGCCATAGCTTTGTTTTGTACTCCTTGACAGAGAGATTTTTAGGAAAATGGTGCCTGACATGCAACTTCAGCTTTAATGATTTAAACTCCATTTATATCTACAAAGTTCTGTAAGGGAGCATTATAAAAAGTGCTTAGTTAATATATTTGATGTCCAGGTGCAGAGAGATCCCAGATGTTTCTCCTCTGCTCGACAGACTGATAATGATTGTGCAAGAAATGCTGCAGCAACGAGACCGGACAGAATGATCAAAATATTGCTAAAGTTCTTGCTTTTTGTTAATTTGTTATATTAGGATGAAAAGGGACATTTTAGGTTGCTTTTGAGGATGGTTGTAAATGGACTTCTGGGTGAAAACTAATCTGAAATCAAAGTTGGCTGTTTTTTCCTCTGAATCAGATATTGCAAAAGGTACAGGTCAGTATTTATGGCAGATGTCCCTTCCCAGTTTCTCATTTGTGGGTACATGCATCTAATCCTTTGTTTCTGTAGTGTTCCCAGTTATCCCAGTCCCAGCAGCCGAGGGGACGGGTGGTGTAGCCACTCTTGTCCAGAGAGGTACCTTGAAAGAGAAGTCTCTGCAGATGCTCTGAAAACGCTTTCTGTTGAAGCATAAAATAGATACATTTTGGAGATCAAAAGTGCACGTTTCTGTGGCCCTTAAAAACACAAAACCTCCTCTGCCGGGTCTGGTGTCCTCCCCAGGTCTGCTGCTGGGGCCGGGCTGGGCTGGGCGTGTGCCCGGGGGTTTTCTGTGTGACAGAGGAACTTTGGGGTGTGGTGCAGACACAGCCACGACACGCGGGGAGTGAAACTGCACCTCCCCGGCAGTGTCAGGAGAGACAGAGGCGATCCGGGAGCAGCCACACAGGGCTGATGGGATCCTGGCTGGGCAGGGTGGGGGTTGCCATGGGGGCTGCGGGGTGGTTGTGGGGTGGTTGTGGGGTGGTTGTGGGGTGGGGCTGGAAGCAGGACGCACAGTGCCAGGGTCCCCAAGTGCCAGACACGGCTGCGTGGCATCTTGCTGGGGGCTGGAGGAGCTGGGGAGGAGAGGGACTCCGCTCTGTTTGGGTATCAAACATCCTTTTGCGTGCGTGTCGTGGATTTACTGGTTTTATCCCTCCTTACACTGCTAAGCAGATTCAGAAGTGCAAAAACCACTTGTACAACGCGTGTTCTCCAGCAGGGATGAGTCTGATGTTTAGCCTGAGCTTCCCCACACCACTAATCACCAAAATCTCTTTTAAGCTGCGTGGAACTCCCAGTGGTGTTTGTGGCAATGTGACTCGGGGGAGCGGGAGCTGTGTGTGCTGAAGGATGAGATTGGAGATAATTTCATCCCTTGGATGAACTACAGCAGCATCACGTACCTCCGTTTCATATAAACTCTGCTGCCAAGTGTACTGATGATTTCCAAAGCTGAGATGAAAGCATGCTAACAAAGTGCTTCAGTAATGGAGTTTCTAGTGTTTGCAATCTTGATTTCCCTTCTTTTTGGGATACTCTGCTGCATCCCAGATTGGCTATTTTCTGCTGGGTTTCTTTTTTCAAATGTTATGTTTGCTTTAGTGTGGGTTTTGCTTTCCCTTTGGTTGTTGGATCTTTTGGTTTTTCTTTTAATTAAAGGTAAAAATAGAGAGGAGATTCACATCAGAGTTGCTGAATAGTGCAAGCTGCCCAGATTCCAGAAATACACGCCATGTCTCCACATATTTTTGCAATAAAGTTTGAGGAGAACACTGTGCGTTTAAGGTATTTCCAAGGCCTGGACTCTCGGCAGAGAAACAGCTCGGAAAAGATTATTTCCAAAAGAACTGGGTCAGCCTGGAGTGAATTAGAGTTCACAGATACTGAGGCATTTATTCCCTTGCAGTGTTACTGTACTTCAGCCTCTGCGGTGACAGTTACAGATTGCTGAGCATAAATATTTATGCAGACGTACAGCATTGTATCTGGTATCCACAATTTGGGAAACATCCACGTTTTTCTACTTCTAGCACAGCAAGCCAGGGACCGTGTGCCTGCACTCACTGAGTGTCAGGCCAGTAGCACAGAAATTTAGGTGTGTGTTTATTTAGCCAGTTAGAAGCACCTAAAATGAGTTTTCTGGATTCTCTTCAAGCCCTTTTGACCTGGCACAGATCAGTTCCCAGCACTGCCAAACCAGAGGTGCCCATGGTGATTAAAGGTGTGAGGCCTTGACCTGCCCGGCCCGTCTGGTTTGTGGGCAGCTCTGTCTGCCAGGGAAGCCAGGCTGGTGTCACCTCTGTGTCCCTGTGGTGGGGATGGAGCCAGAGCTGGCTGGGGAAGGGCTCAGGGACAGGGATTCCCAGGCTCTGCACAGCTCTGGGGACAGGGAGCCAGAGCTGTCTGTGGAAGGGCTCAGGGACAGGGATTCCCGGGCTCTGCACAGCTCTGGGGATGTGGAGCCAGAGCTCTCTGGGGAAGGCCTGGGAGCTCAGGGACAGGGATTCCCAGGCTCTGCACAGCTCTGGGGACAGGGAGCCAGAGCTGTCTGGGGAAGGGCTCAGGGACAGGGATTCCTGGGCTCTGCACAGCTCTGGTACATGTGGAGCCAGAGCTGTCTGGGGAAGGGCTCAGGGACAGGGATTCCCGGGCTCTGCACAGCTCTGGGGACAGGGAGCCAGAGCTGTCTGTGGAAGGGCTCAGGGACAGGGATTCCCGGGCTCTGCACAGCTCTGGGAGATGTGGAGCCAGAGCTGTCTGGGGAAGGGCTCAGGGACAGGGATTCCCAGGCTCTGCACAGCTCTGGGACACGGGGGTTGCTCCATGTGCACCTGGGGGCAGCTGCTCCAGGTGTGGTGAGGCACCAGGCACGTCCGGGGTTTGCAGCATCATTAACTGATGAGGAGCTGGAGTTCATTTGGAAAGCGTGTTTGTGCACACTCCTATGGAGACATAAACTGTGTTGTTCCAGGATGTAAACACACCTAGAAAACGTGTTAGGTGGCCTCAGTGCCTACAACAGAATTGTTAACATAAATTCATGACTGAAGTTCTGTTTGTGCTCTGACTGAACACTGTTTGAATCTGAACGTGACGTATTCTCTGATTCTGTGGATGTGTGTCCCTAATTCTCTGTTCTTTTGTAACCCCACTGAAATCAGAGCCTTACTTAAGCAAATTTAACCACAGCCTGAATTTAAATATTTCACGTCCACCTAGTTGTGTGATTTTTTTCTTTCTTTTTAAAAGCTGTAGTTTCATTATAAAAGAAAGCCTTTCTTCCCCTGTGTCTTTAGCTGAATTTTCAGATGTCCATGGTGTAAACTTCAATTTATTTTTTCCCCTTTCTATGGGTGTTTTTTGGCCTGAGGTGACACTGAGCTTGTGTAAATTGTGAATCTACCCTGAAATGCCAACAGGTGTATATAGTTTTTTTTATGTGGTTGTTTCAAAAGACAGAGATGCCGTGGAACACTCGCGGTAGTGGCCGGCCAGGAGGAGAGGGGGGTTCAGGACTGTGCGCCCCGAGAGGGCTGAGCAGCTGGAGCAGCCCTGAGGAACATCCACATGCCCCGGAGCGGGATGGGGCTGATCCCAAACGCTCTGCAGCTGCTCCGGGCTGTGTCACACAGCAGAAGTTACACAGAGCCGTCACTTCATTTTTTTGATTTTTCAGTGGCTGCCAAGAGCTACATAAGCCCCTGAACTATGTCAGAACTGGAGGGAGAACAAAGGTGCCCTGAGTTTGCCTTTCCCTCCTGCCCCGCTGCCTCCCCTGCAGTCAGGAGCTCTGCGAGCCTCAGCGTCTGCGGGTCACTGCCGGGGTGGGTGCCACACACATGGAAACGTGCGTGTTCCAAAATAAGAGAAAACCCGCAATTTCCAGCTCTCTGCTTCAGGAAGCAAGGCTGCTGGGTTGCCTCGGTGTAAGCACTGGACTGCAGAAACTTTGCAGAAGGCAGGATGAGTTCCTTAGGGCGGCCCCACCCTCCACGCTGAAGAACACTGGATACACTCTCTGGGATCCAGAGGCTGGGTGGAAAACGCATGATGTGAGTAGGCTCGAAATTGAATTTATTAGAAACTCTTACAGTTTTTAATCACTTGAAATGGGGTCAATTTCAAATCAATCTCTTTGCAAGATGAAACACACTGACTTCAAAACGGGCTTTTGTGGTGATACATCACAGCACTTATCAAATTAACAAAGGGCTGAGCCGGCAGGTAACGAGGTACGTACTCAGCTGGGGCTGAGCCTTCTTCCAAGGGCAGGTATTATTTTTATGTCTAATAGCTGCCCTTATGGAAAAAGCAAATATTTTCTTTAAACCCTCAGGAAAGGCTCAATCTGAAAAACAGTGATTGCGGGACTCAGGGAGGATTATGGTAATTTATTTCAATTAATTCAATGCAAAACAGATTATATATCACTGTGCTTCACCATCTTGTGGAAAATCTAGCATTCAAAATGTAGCATAATCAGATTTTGATTTATGCAAACTCTCTGGAAGACGCTGCGCCAGTCTCTTGTTTTGCAGCGATGGGAAATTAATGTCTCCCTGAGGATGGGACTCTAGCGAGGCTGGGATCGGCTCTGGGAGGACAGAACAGGACAGTGCAGAACAGGCCAGCTCTGTCCCCGCCAGACCCTGCAGGCCGGTGGGCAGAGCCAGGTGAGGATCACCCCAGGGATGTGCTGTCAGCAGTCGCTGCTCTGCACCGAGAGCTTCGCGCAGGTGTCAGCTCGGAGTTTCCGGCAGAGCTGGGGCGGCTGCGGGCACGGAGCAGTCCCGAATTCTCTGCTCCTTCGCAGCAGCCTCAGCCCCCAGCACCCGCAGCCCCTCGGGTCCGGCTGAGCCCCTTCCTCCGCTCTCTGCCCGGTGCCTGTGCCCCCTCCCGCAGCTGCACAAGGGAAGCGTGTGAACATCTCGGGCACTTCTCTGTTCTCGGCTTCCTCCGCTCTCCCCCTTGGCACACACTCACACTTCTGCTTCCTCCAGTTGTGCCCCGGCGGAAAGAACCGCAGTGGCTGCAGCCGCGTTTGGGGTGCTGGCAGGGAAGCCCGCGGTGCCCCAGCTCGGTGTGGCTGCAGCCCCCCGGTTCCCCTGTGACACCCCCGGGGATGGGGGCCGCACCGGTGCCCCCGGAGCCGGGCACAGCCCGGGCACAGCGGAGGGTGCAGGAACAGCGGTGCTGAATGGGCGGCTGGAGGTTTGCACGGGGGTTACCAGCAATGAACATTTCCAGTCGCTGTCGGGTGTAGAACAGGTGCTGTGTGACAGCGGCTCTGAGCTGAAACACAACCCAGCGCACGGCTCGCAATGCCCTCGCCCGGCTGCGACCTGCGGTCCTCAGGCTCTGTGTTACAGCGAGGGAACTAAAAACGCTCATTTTAAGCAATAAATGCTGATTAATGTTCAGTGTTTAAAGGGGGTTTGTTCTGTTGTGAAGCAGTGACCACGCTGCTGACTTCCCCTTGGCTGTTAAAAGGTTTATGGTTATTGAATTATTTGTAACATAATGCTAAATAACTTTAGATATTTATTGTTTCTGGGCTAGTGATTTCTACTCTTTATTGATCACTCTGAGTACACGCCTGTTCTGTGTGTTTTCGGGCGTGTCTGAGGAGCAGGGCTGGTGCTGCGGCGGGTTCCACTCTGAGCTCCCGGTTTCCCAGAGGCGATTTCCCGGGCTCGGGTGTTGGCAGCACCTTCTGGTGCCACAGCTCTGCAGCGCCGGGCTCCAGGTGTGCTCCTGCCGCCGAGCTGTGCTCCTGCCGCGAGCTGGCTGCGGAGCTGTCACCGAATGTGCTGTCGGGAGGTGTCGGTGCTTTGTGTGCGACCCGCTGGGCGGCAAATCCCAGCTCCGGCAGCTGCCGAGGCGGGCGGTGCCTCCCCGAGCCGGCGCTGCGGCGCTGCTGTGTCCGCGCACCGGCACCGCGCGGGGCTGCACGGGACACAGGGGACACACGGCATACACGGGACACACGGGACACACGGGATACACGGGACACACGGGACACACGGGACACACAGGACACAGGGGACACAGGGGACACGGGA
>VYZT01056144.1:96038-126816 GCA_013400735.1 Pomatostomus ruficeps | reverse complement strand
GGGACACAGGACACACGGGACACAGGACACAGAACTGCGGCTGCTGGGCTGGGAGGGGTGAGAAGCGACTCCGAGTGACCGGGGACAGCCAGGCCAGGCGGGGCAGAGCCTCCGAGGGGCTTAGCAGCAGCTGCTTTCGGGAGTTTGCAGCTGCTTCATTCAGCCCCGGGAGCTGCAGTAATTGACTTCGGGAAAGAAAATCATTGTGTGCATTCTGTCCTTTTCCTCAGCCGTGCTAATTCCCTAATATGTTTAGGAGTTGGCATTTATGTGTCTCCATTTATGTTTCACCAAACTGGCTGGCTTTCCTGAGCCCATTTGGGTAAAAACTCAGAGTAAACATGTCTTTTTATTATTATTTTTTTAATTATTATTTTAAACTTAGATCAGTGTTTACTCCAAGTTGTACTTGCATTGACAAGTCCCAGGTTTGATTCCTACGGGGAGTAAGTGCATTAACTCGTGTCGTTAGCCCATCACCTTCCCAGCCAGCAGCCGGGGAGGCTTTCAAGAGGAAGGCACTTGATGTTTCTCAGCTGGAAAGTGCCAGCCAGCGGCTTAGTCTGGATCGATTAACGAGGTTTGTCCTGTTGGCAGTGCTCGTTTTTATTATCCAGACTTCCCTTTTGGGAATAGCCTAAATAGATGGAATCAGTGCTTGTGCCTTGAGAGTGTGGCAGTTGGGATTTGAGGTTGTTTCTGCAGCAGCCCTCTCTCCCTCACTTTGTGATTTACAGGTTCGTAAGGAACTAACGATTTATACAGACAAGGATTTGTGCTGTAGTTCACGAGGGCAGTGAACATGATCTCAGAACCTTCCACAGGAGTTACACATCAGCAGTTACCAAGTACAGGAGCTGGATCCCTTTCTTTGCTTGGCAGATCTGCCTTTGGGAGGGGGCTCAGCCTGGAGCAAAGGGGGGTCCGGGGGGCCCTTCTGGCTCTGCACAACTCCCTGACAGGAGGGGACAGCCGGGGGGTCGGGCTCTGCTCCCAGGGAACAGGGACAGGACAAGAGGAAACTGGTATTTCAGATATTTAAAATATTATGTACTTTGTGTGCATCAATATTTTTAAATGTTGTTGTGTAATTACCCAGTGGTAACCGCTAGTATTTCATCAGGGTTTTTTGTCCCCTTGTGAGTTCCTACCTCCCCACACTGTCCTGCACAGACATCCCCGGGTCGGTGAGCGAGCTCTGGGCCTCTGCGGCACAGCCCCAACACCCCAGTGCAGAGCAGGCTTTCCTCTCCCCATACAATCTGCAGTTTCTGACATGGATGCTTCCCTTCACACACGGCTGGGCAGGCAATTTCTGTGCTGATCACCATAGAAACCTGCAGATCCATCACTTGGTCCGACCGTTCCCATGCTGTAGCAGGGAGCTGGCATCAGAAAATGCAAATAAGGGGCGGGAGAGAAGCTTGGTGAAAGCGGTGCCTTTCTTCTTTATTTTAGCAAAGCTGATCTTTATTCTAAGCTGTCCCTATTCCAGTTTAACCCAAACTGAGGCTTTCTCCTTGATGATATTTTTGTGGAGCTTCCCTGAGCAGTTGTGCTGCCCCTGCTGCCTGTCTGGGATGGGGCTTTTGTCACAGACCTCAGCATGGGCGTGGTTTGGTCTTTCCTACATCTGATCAGACCCCCCTGGCCTGAAAAAAGCTGGAATAGGAAAAAGATGTGGCTGCTCAGTCTGCCTGTAAGTCCTAACAGCGGTAGGGTAAATAGCCAAGAAAAATACACCCTCCTAGCTTGTTTACTTCTGCCTGTAATGCTCCTGGCTGGGCTCAAGAGTTTCCAATTGGGCTTTACAGACCTCAGTTGGTGTCATTGGGGATTTGAATAAAAATAGATCCTAAATGATACCATTGTAAAGCAAAGAGAAATCATAAAGAGGGGAACGAGAACGTGGCCAGTTGCCATGCGAGCAGGACCTGGTGCTCCCTGTGCTGCCAAAGGCCCACGGGTCAGAGCCTCGAGCTGGGCTGGACGGTCCCGTTCAGGCTCGTGCCTGGAGCTGTGTGCGAGGCCAGGCAGTGCAGCCCGGGGGTCTGTCCCAGGGGTTGGTTTTGGTGGGATTTCATTGCCAGTGGGAAGAACAAACACTTTCCAGGCACTCGGTGCAAGGCTGCAGTGCACAGCGGGGTCTGGAGGAAGGCAGCTGTGACCCAAGGCCCCTCAGAGGTCAGTCCAGTTTGAGCTGGGTCTGGCAATGGGAAATTCCCAAACACGATCCCTCTCCTGGCACATGGAGGAGCGGCTCCCAGGGATGGGCGGTTTTATGTAGTTCCAAGAAATGCAACATTCATTATGAAGAAAAACCCTTGGTCACAGCTAACTGTGTTGAAATTTGCTTGCTAGAGGTGATGTGCAGGGGCTTGCGCTGCCCTTTTGTTCATCTTTGTGACAGAAAATAGCTAAGAGGGTACAAGGTTAAACGTGCAGGTCTGGGTTCTCTGCAGGGAAACTCCCCCTGCGCCAGGGGTCCAGATGTTGTCCCAGGATGTCAGGTTTGCTGTGTCAGCGTCACTGGTGCAGGCTCGCAGCGTGTAGTAACGCCCAGATAGCAGCTTTGTGGTTTCAGAGCTGCTGGCTCTTTGCACATGCTGAGCTGAATCGTGGGCTTTGGGGGTCCAGGCAGGGGCTGTGCCAGCCGGGGCCTCGCTCGTTTCCTTTGGGTCAAGGTGAAGTCCAGAATTAGAGAGATGTTATGAAAGAAGGAATCTGAGTGGTTTTCCTACCATGTGTTGCTCATGCTTTGACTTACAACCACGGCAGCTTTTCAGAGATTCTGCGAAGTGGTTGTGTGAGATGAGGAGCTCTAAATTTAGTTGCAGAGTGCTTGGTTCAGCGTTGGCGGTGCTGAGCGAGCCGCCCGCCCCGGGGCTGTGGGACTTGGCCGGGGAGCGCAGGAAGGAAGGGCGGCTCCGCCGGAGGTTTCCTGTCCTGCCGCGGGTGCCGGTGCTCGCTGCTGCTCCCGCACCTCTCCAGCTGCTGCCGGGGTCACCAGCGGGGCCCTGCAGGCAGGGCAAGCACCATGGCCGCACATCACATCGTCGTCAGTACAGAGCGAGGCTTTCCTTCCCCAGGAGAGCTGCTGTCCCAAAGGAGCTGGATGGAAATGAGGCCGCTGGGAGTTTGTTTTGGCTTCTCTTCTGATTTATTGCAGAATGTACAACAAATGAATACCCTGTCTCTCTGCACTGCCCCAGGTTTCCCTCTCCCCTTGCAGGACTGCTGTGCCCTTTTGCTCTGCCACAGCCCCACGGAGGCCGGGTCACGCAGGTTCTTTCCGTGTTCACACGTCTGCTGTGAGTGGCCTTGTGGGACAAAGCACAGAGGCCGGTGCAGAAACACCAGCGGGGATGTGGGGATGTGGATCTGCTCCAGGATCAGCTGTCTGGCGAACCTAGCAGCTCCTCTGCCCAAGTGTCACACAGGTGAGCACCTCCGGTCCCCTCTGGCTGAGCTGCTCTGTGACCCCTCGGATCGTCCCCATCAAAGCGCAGCTCTGCAGGGGCTCTGGGCTCAGCTAAGGGGCTCAGGGCAGTGACCCCTCTCTGCACAGCTGTGTGCAGAGTGCCCGAGTGCAGGGACCCCCTGACACAGAAACCCGGCTGCGGAGCTCAGTGGTGAGGGGTTATTGCTCCAGGAATAAGAGCTACACCCTGTCGGGATGAATTCCCGTGTCCCCTGTGGCTGTGCCGAACGAGAGCTCGAGTGTGCGGAGCTGTCGGGGTTAAAGGCAGAACGATGCCGATGCAGGAGCGGTGAGGTGGCTGTTCTGTCACAGTCGCACGGGGGGCTCTGCCGGAGCAGCTGGACCAGGAGCGCGCCTCTCGGCGTTTCTGACGGACACCTCTGCCATGAGTGACTGTCGCCGGCTGTAAACGCTGATTGTGCTCAGTGCCCATCACACCACGGCACTCCCATGAGAATCACATGCCGGGGTTCGTCACTGGGGCTCCGTGTGGCCTTTCCAGCTGCCCTGCCCCGGCTGCGGACACGCAGCTGCCCCCGCTCCGAGGCTCCCCCGCTCCCGGCGCTTCCTCGCTGCTCCCGCAGTCTCACCCCGGAACGCGGCCCGGCAGCCTTCAAAGTCCATCTCCTTAACTCAGCCTGACTGAAACTGAAAAGAGCTCCTAGCAGGGCAGTTCCCGCAGGGGAGCAGATGAAACCTGACAGCTGGGGCGGGGAGGGGAGCTGCTGGGTGGAAGCGATGGGGAGAGGTGCGATGGCCGGGAATTCTCACCCGGTGAGCCCAGCAGGAGCTTTCTGACTCAAAAGAAATGCTCGCGATGGCTGCAGGGGGTATCAGATAGAGGAGAGCCGCGAGACAGATGAGCTTTCCGTTCACCAGGGTGCAAACTGCCCCCCTGGGCCGCTCTGAGGAGCCGGGCAGGGACTGGGGCTGGGACACCTGGGAGCAGGTGAGTCCTGAGGGTTTGGGGCATCCTGTGGGGCTCTGGCATTCTTTCTCTGCCAGCCTTCGGATGGGCTGGCCCTGCAGTTGCCGGAGCCCCTTACAGTTCCAGTTGATCAGTATGGACCTAAAGGTGAATTTCTAGATGTTCGCGTGGTATTTGTGCTCCTGGTTTATTTATGATATGCAAGAAAATGCTCAATGGTCAGTTTGTGTTTTGCAGCTCTAAAATCAACACTACAGGATTCAACCTCCCCTTGCATTTTCCTTCAGATAATTTTTTCATGACCCTGCTGCGCTTTTTTGTCTACCATTAGAGATCTTTTAGTTAAAGTAAATTATTAAAAACATAACTGTCAGAATCAATTCCTGGAAACATGCTTTGATTTGGGCAATCTGAAGAAAGGTCTTTAATCCAAAGCTCTGTCTGAATGTTCCCCCTCAGCTGCAGCTTTTCCTGCCTGACCATCACAGACAGGACAATGCCACGAGCCACTCAGTCCATTCCTTCTCTCCCTGCCCCTCCCAAGACTGTTTTTTAAAATCTTCGATTTGCAGCTGGCCAGTGGAAGATGAAGCTGGGCCAGCACTTCTGCTGATGGGCAATACAGAGCTCAAGGAATCCAAACAGCTCCACAGAGATCCTGCCACCTTCCCTCTTGCCTGGCAGTTACCTCTGGAGAGTGAAGGGATGGAGCAGCCTCTGCTCCATAGCTTGTGTCTGTTCTGTTTCGGGGCTGATCCCAGGGAGTGTGGGGCACCTGCCATCCTCGGGCTCCTGGATCCCGGCTGGTGGCCCCGGGTTTGCTGGCTCCTCTCCAAGCCTGCTTGGCTAACGCTGCTGATCAGAGCAGCATGTGGTGCGGCGGGTGTGGACTCGGGCATTTTCAGATCTCATTTAATTTCTGAGGCTTAACAGGATTTGTCAGGCCAAGCCATTTTCACCGCGCTGAGTGACAGTCATGGGCGATACAGAGAAGGGCTCATTAGAGCAGCAAATTCAGAATTATGCATAAAGCAGCAATAACCGGTCCCTTAAAATTCCCTTGGCGCTTTGACACCAAACAGTTCTCCTAATTGAATGTCGGGAGGGAGCAGTTTTTGCTCATCTTTACAAGCAGAAAACGATCAAATGCCCACCAGCCAAGGCTGGGCAATTATTTTCTAGACCCCACTAACGCAAGAGCTGTCTCCCAGCGCAAAGACACAGTGTGGATTGCTCCGACAGCCTTCGCTCCTGGTGTTGGCTGGGGGTGCCAGGTTTGTGTTTTCCAGCCTGACTGGAGGCTTTGGAAGGCTGTTACAGGAAATGAGACTCCCTGGTGAGGCTGCTCCTGGCTCCCAGAAGCACCCACGAATGTGCAAACCACAGCAAACGTCATCCCACGGTCTGGCAGAGCGGAAAGAGCTCCTGGTGTTCAGCTGGGCTGCGTTCAGCATCACCTGCACTTCAGCTGGTGGGTGACACCTGTGTCAGGGTCCTTCTCAGTCCTGGGTTTAACAGTGAAATCTTCAGGGTTGGTGTTCTACACACTGACTCCTGTGTGCTGTGCCAGGTCCCTGAGGTAAGCAGAAGACCCATTTTGCATTGCCCAAATCTCTGTTCATGCCTCGTGCTCACAGTCACACACCCACTGCTCTCCCCAGAGAATGAAAAATCTGTTTATTAAAGGCCAGGCACTGTCTGCACTCTGTGGGCAGGATGACAACAGAGGACCAGTGATAAAATCCAGTGCTCTTCAGTTAAAAATACTCAGTCCCTCTTTCCAGGAACGCAAACTCCAGCCTAATCTCAAAAGAAAGGATTCTGTCTGTTTATTTCCATTTTTGAGTCAGACTGCTTGGCTTGTAGCACCTCTTCTAATTTTTCATAACTTTCAACAAATGCAAACTAACATTAGAACAGGAAGAATGGCATCTCTCACCTCCAATCTCTTAAAACCAGATCTGTGGTTCATGTTGGTTGAAGAACTCTCCCCTGAGATTTGTTTGTCAGTCCCTTTCAGAAGCTGGAGATGTGCCTGTGAAAGGTGTACTTATGTGTAAGGCTGTCTGTCAGGTCTTTGATGTCAATTTGACTGAAGTTTGTTGATTCAGAGAGATAATAAATAGTTCACAATTATTCTACAAGATCTTTGTGACATGTCATTAACCAAACCAAGGAGAAAGGTGGGGACTGGAGCTCCACTGCTGTTGTTTGAAAGGCTAAACCCAAGGAACACCAACAATAACAGCAATTTTTGCTGAAGCACAGCTCCTTTGGCTGAAATACTTGTTTCTATGATGCTTATTTTCTTAAAAACCCCTTCATCTTCACCAATATAGTAAATATTTGTTGGGCATGGGGTGAGCCGGATCATTTCCCAGTGCCTTTGGAAATAGTGAGAAATGCTTGAAACTGCCTGCGATGATTTGAACGTCCTGTTGACACCGTTTTCTTTCATGTAGCTCTTTTGTCGTGTGACACGGCTGCTGAAACCCCAGAAGTTCACAAACAGCACGGTCCGTGTGGAACTCTGCTGTTTGCTGCTAATTAAGCTGACGGTGCTTGTCCCAGCCCTGAAGGCGCGCCCGGCAGACAGACGCTGCCAGTGGCCACTCATTCGGGTGACATAAATCGCTTCTGTGTCACTCCACATCCTGAGAGGTGGCACCTGAGGTGCTCGGGTGCCAGCTGCTCACAGAGATAGGAAGAATATGTGCATTTCTAATTTTTGTTTCTTTTTATGTCAGTGTAGAAACCCAGGTGGAACAGCTTTACAATTCAATGCCATTTCCCTCTTTGTTCCAGCGTTGCAGGATTTGGGTTTTATTTCTGTCCAAGGGAGTTTGGGAAGCCAATGACTGCATGGCAATTAGAGACCCCATTTGGCTGCATTTGGACAGTCTGGAGGATGCAATTAGCTCTTGAGCCAGAATAAAGATGTACATGTGAAACTGTACTTCATCAAAAATGTGATTTGGTCACTATTCAGTTTTGGGTTTAATTGAGGTTGTCTGCATATTGCAATTTGAGTATCTGCAGGGGGTGTGTATCACCCTGTCCTTCCTCCCCATTCCCTTACATTTTTTTAAATCTCAGCTCTTCCTTTCAACAGTCACCCCGCAAATGTTCCCTGAGGACTGCAGCTGCCCAGATCAGCTTGGATGGCATCCTTCCTCAGATGCAGGTCCTGAGGTTTCTGTACAGCCCTCACACGCTTCTCTGCTGCATCTTAATTCTTCTGTCATTTATTTTCTCAATGCATTTTTAATCCTCTGATTTCCTCTCCTGTGAGCTCTGTTAGGGCTGGTGTCACACACAAATGACCCCTCTCAGGATGCTCCCACGGCTAATGCCTGTCCCACATCAGCTGGCTGTGTTCTCCTCTCCGTTCCTGGAGCCCCTGCTTTACTGAGTGCTGGGATTTCTCCCATTGTTTGCTGCGTGTACATTGAAAAGAAGAAAGGATAAACATCCAACAAACTCTTCTCTTATTTGTGATTCTTTCTGCCACTTCTCTGACTCCGGGGCTCCTGCCTGGCTCAGCCCCTCACCGACTGCCCGCAGTGCGTGCCCAGCATCACTCCCACACCGCAGTGGGGCTGTTTCCAGCGGGCTGCAGACACAAACAGGAAAACCTTCCTTCCTGCCGGCCGAGGTGAACAGCCTGACCTCATCTCTGACACTGTTCTCCTCAACTTACTGGAACGGGGTGTTGGACACAAAGCCAGGAGCTTCAGGAGCTCAGTCCAAGGTCTGGGAGCCCTGGAGAGGAGGAGGGGGATCCATCCCACCCTTGCACTGCGAGTTGAGAGCCTGGCCAGGAACCTGGAGGCCGTGGGTGTGCGGTGCTTGGCAGAAAGGGCTCATCCCTCTAAAGGAATGGCAGTGGAGCACCAATGCTCTCCATGCTGCCAGCCAAGGTTCCCTCCAGTGCCAGGGTGGGACTGGAGTGGGATCTGCTGCTGCCAGTCCCTGGCAAACACCTGGAACAGCTGGAGGGCTGGCAGGATGGAGAGCAGTGACCGGCCAGCCCCGGTGGCCTCACTGCCCACAAGGTTTGCCCATGATGCATCCCTGCTCACAGCCAAACCCCGGCCAGCCCCGGTGGCCTCGCTGCCCACGATCCATCCCTGCTCACAGCCAAACCCCGGCCAGCCCCGGTGGCCTCGCTGCCCACGATCCATCCCTGCTCACATCCAAACCCCGGCCAGCCCCAGCAGCCTCACTGCCCACGATCCATCCCTGCTCACAGCCAAACCCCGGCCAGCCCCGGCGGCCTCGCTGCCCACGAGGTTTGCCCACGATCCATCCCTGCTCACAGCCAAACCCCGGCCAGCCCCGGCGGCCTCACTGCCCACGATCCATCCCTGCTCACAGCCAAACCCCGGCCAGCCCCGGCAGCCTCGCTGCCCATGAGGTTTGCCTATGATCAATCCCCGCTCACAGCCAAACCGTGGTGCTGAGCACAGAGACCTTGGCTGGCTCACGCTGAGTGTGGCAAGAAGGGTTCCAGCCTAAGAAAGATGTGTTTAATTGTTTCTAAAAGGTTTGAAAGGCTAGAAGAGTCTCTAGGCAATATTGCTGTTTCAAAACGCACTGCGAATGCCAAAAAAGGCCCAGTGAGGCTGGTTTGTTGTGCTCAAAGCTTTTCTGAAAAATCTTTCACTTTAAACATCATAAACCTCAAGCACTTCTGAATAAAACATGGGTATTTAAAGCAGAAGGATGTACAAGTTTGCTGATATTCATGCTTACTGTGTAACAAAGTTCATGTTCATTTAGGCAAATTCCTACCTCGTGCAAGAGGGATCTGATGGAGAACAACGTAAGAGAATAATACACACAGAGAGGGTTATTTCTATTAGAAATAACAGTTTAAGAAAATTTATTATCCCTTTTATGAAATTAAAAATATTTGTAGCACTTTTCAGATTAAAATGTATTTTTTGTTAAAGAGCATTTTAATAGAGATGTTGTCTGTTTGGAATTCACAAAAATCAAGCTGTAATATTTCTAGTAGCCCATTTCCCACATTCGAAATGAAACAAGCTTTTTTCTCATTAAAAAATTTCATTGCTGGTGGTGAAACAGCATTAAATTTATCTAAAACACCTCACACTTCCTGTGAAACCTCAAAACTGTAGTCACACTTTGAAAATTCATGGGTTCTCAAAAACATTCCAAGAAAGAAAGTTTATGTTGCTGATTCTCATCAAGCTAAAATGTCTGTTCCTGTCACAAGAATTTAAAAGCATAACTAGTAAAAAAGTGTGAGTTTGTTTGTTTGTGGTATCATTTAACTTAAATGGTGTTGACTTAAAATCCTGCTGAGAAAGATCCTGATTTGTTCTGGTTCTCTAACTCCGTAACAGAAACAATCCTGGGACTCCTGAGGATGAAGTGCACGTGAAAGAGGGAGTTACAGACATTGTGGTTGTTTCTGGAGGGTTCACTCATTTGCAAGTGAAGGAAAATTCTATCAGGTTTATTGTAAATACTGTTGTAAATAATTTTAATGTTATTGGAAATAATCCTTGCTGAACAGCCCTTGGTTTATGGCTGTGCTTTCTTCTTCAGACACAAAGGAAATTAGTATGAACAAAAAGTCTTAAATTTCTTTTATGAAGACAGGTGTTGCTGATTTATGTGTAATTCCCCGTGAAATACTGGCTCGTGGTTCAAATTGAGCCTAAAATTATTTAGGACTAAGAATAGTTTAGAAATTCCTTGAAACCGAAGAGCCTGATATGCACAGACAAAGCAATATGCAAAGCAAGGAAAAAGCACTGGGAAGCAACCGCAAATCAGATTATTCCAAGAAAACAAATGAATGCTGCTGGGAACGTTTTGTGTTGCCAGGGATGACAGGAGAGCTGCACGGAGCTTTAAAATGGGCAACACACGGGGTTATCAGGTGTTGTACTGAGCTTGGGCAAACTGCCGAGCTACTCTGAACATCTCCGAAAGGGCTGAGGAGAAAATTTGGGCTGGGGCAGAGTATTTGGAAGGCTAAATATATTTGAAATAAAGGGCAAAATTCCTAACGATGGCTTCAGTGTATAAAAGCCTGTTCCAGACAGATTCATTCCGCCACAAGTGCTCGGCGACAGTCCCAGATTTGAGCTGTGCACATCCCGCACCCGTGGCTCTGTAGGTTTGAGCTCCCACTGATTCTCCGGCAACGGCTCCGGGTGATCCTTCCTCGTGCACTCTTTGTCCACTCTTTGTCCGTAGCTCCGTGGGTTGGACCCGGGCGGCAGAGCTGGGTGGGTCAGAGGTGCCAGCAGTGGGTGCAGCATCCCCTGCCCTGCGGCCAGCCCGGAGCACCGCGGAGCAGCTCCTGGAGCAGGGGACAGCTCTGGTGGGCAGCAGCTCCTACAGGGGACAGCTCTGGTGGGCAGCAGCTCCTAGAGCAGGGGACAGGGGACAGCTCGGGCGGGGAGCAGCTCCTGGAGCAGGGGAGAGGGGACAGCTCGGACGGGCAGCAGCCCCAGTGCCGGGTGCTGCCCTGCCTGGAATGGGCAGAGAACCACCAGCCAGTCCGGGACTGACAGTTCCTGGAAGTGCCTCCTCGGGATCTGCTGGAGCTGTTTCCCTGGATCACGCACACACGGATGTGTCAGCCTGGCTGACGGGAACAGCTCAGCGCACAGACCCAAACACTCACCCCCCTTGCCCTGCTTCCCATTCCCAATGAAACGCGAACACCTCAGCAGGAGAACGCGCTGCACTCCCACCTGCGCTGGCTCCCACGCCTTTGGATGTGACTCTATTCACAGCCACAGTCACATGAAACATCCTCGGAGAATCCGACTCTGGATAGACCTATTCTCATGTGAACAGTTTGTGGAACAAAAAATTTGGGTTTGGATTAAGTTGAATTAACTAAAGAGTTTGGTTGAGAAGTATTATTAAGGACTAATATCTAATTTCAGTGGTTTCCAATTATACATTCTGATTTTTTTTCAGAGAATGAACTGGAATTAATAAAAAATACTAAAACAGTAATATATTTGATAGAAAAAGAAGCTTTTTTTCCTGTTTTCCTGATGAAACTCAGAGGGTTTATTGTGGAGTTTTTGCTGCCTCTGGATGTTTCCCTCTCACACCTGTGCTGGAACGCTGGTGTGACAGATGGCTGCTGTCCTGCCGAGGAGCAGCCACAATGGCTGAGGCCGGGGATTCCAGGGCGTGTATCCGTGGGTGTGCTGCTCAGTCTCCTTTTTTACACTTTATTTTGCAGTCCTTTGCAGGACAGGAAATCAAAGGTAAGGCCTAACCTGCAAACAGAATGTTGCTGGTTCTTTGAAGGGAGTCGAGAAGCCGCAACAGAGACGGGCACAAAACCAAAATGATTTTGCAGCTGCATTTGGGTGCCCTGAAAGAGGAGAGATGATGTGGCCAAGTTCCCATCGGAAGGGAGGTGCAGGGAATGAGCCACGGAATCAACACAGTGCGGATCATTCTGGCAACCAGTTTAGGAGGAAAGATTTTTGAGAGATGATGTTAAAGAGTGAGGGTGGGAATTAGGTAATGCCTGGTGGTAACGAGACACAGAGAGAGCGGAGTCATGGCTGACTGAGAGGTTACAAACCAGGTCAGGAAAAGGACAGCGGGCGTGAGCCGGGAGCGGGAGAGCAGCAGGGACGGAGCGGGGACTGGGGGGAGAAGCAGTGGGATTTGGGGCCCAGCTGAATGGAGAACAAGTCATTCAACAAAGGAAGTAGAAAAGATGATTAAGATATAAATCAGGATCCTTTGGGGATCTGAGCAAGAAGTAAAACAAAGCGAAGTCAATTCAAGGAAGTAAAGAAATGTGGGAGGCACAGGAACAGAGTGGGGCAGCCTGCAACTGCTCCACAACAGAGCGCGCCACAGAAGCCTCACAGAAACACATTCAGAAACGTATTTCATTCATTTTATTTCACATTAAGCTGAGAAAGGATTATCACTATTTTTCAGTTTCATTTTACCATTATTTTTTCCCCAAATGTCCGGAAAGCACAGAGTGAATGAGACCAGGCAGGGGAAGGTGTTTTGCTCAGGTTCTGCAGAGTTCTCCTGCTCTCCTCCCCTGCAGGAGCCTGTGTGAACGTGTGGAATACACGGATCCCTGTCAGGAATGTCACTGGTAACAAAAACGCAGAGAAGGATTTTTCCAGAACTCAGCTGGAAGCAGAGGAGGGACACGGAGCTTTGCTTCAAGTTCCTGAGGCAGGTAGGAAGAAAGGTGCCCAGGAAACACTTAGATCTTGTTCTGAGTACTTTCCGTCAGTGTTTCAATTCAAGCAATAGATTAAAACAAAAGCACAAACTCAAACATTACATTTGCCTTACACTCTGAAAAGCATGAAACGCTTTCCATTTTGAAAAGCCCCTTGTGATGTCCCAGCACAGGCGCAGCAGAAAGCAAATTCTGGAACGTGGCTGTAGCAAGGAGGTGAAGGAAACACAGGCTGGAGGAAGTGGTTACTGTGAGCATCCCTCGTGCCCAAAATGTTTGTTGCAGCACTATTAAGACAAGCTCACAGCAATAAAATCAATGATCCTGTGGCAAACTAATGAGGAAAAGTGTGAGAAGATCCGATTAATAAAAAATGGAAATGGCATGTTGTGTGAAAAGCAGTTATCACTTCCAGATTGTGCAGGCTCTACTTTTCTGTTTGTCAGCAGAATACATTAACGCACCACCACTACAAACTGCCGCAGTTTGTTCCTCTGTAACCCTCCTCTGCGTGAAAGGAAGGATTAATTTCAGCCCAGGCCAGAGTCACCCGTGTTTTGCATCCATCCACATTGCTGCAGACAGGGTGATTTGTAAGCAGATTCCCATACAGGAAACACAAGAGATGGCTACAGAAATCTGCCTTCCCCCTCATTTAACGCAGACCCATTTGTGACTTTCTCAGCAGGTGCCTCTTCTCAGGAACAGGTATTGCTGTGCAATTAACGTGAGTTATTTATTTAACCATGTAAGTTTATCAGAGTAAACAGATGTAAACAATACTATCCTCTTTGCCATTTACCAGTCAATCATTCCCTTGGGGAGGAAAGTTTTAACAACCACAGATAAATCCACATAGATATTTTGGCTGGCAATGTAAGTAAATGCAATTATCATTGTGCGTTTTATTTTACAGTATCTCGAGGGCACTGAAGCACATTAATGACCTTTATTCAGATGGGTATTGGTGAGACTGCTGTCACAGGTGACACTGGCTGGGGCCATAGTTCAGGCACCTGTGAACAGCAGATCAGCCCTTAGCAGCCTTGCTGCTCTCTGGTGACGTTTGCACAGGGCAGACACCAGGTCCGGGGGTCACTCAGGAGCCCAACATGGAGAGGCCTCAGCCCGTCCGGCCCTCAGCGCCTGCAGCCCTCAGTGTGTCCGGCCCTCAGTGCCCCCGGCCCTCAGGGCACCGCTGAGGGGGGCAGGCGGGCACACCCAGCACTACTGCACTCTGATTGGCTTGTTGTTCCCGCCCTGCGCTGTGGTTGGTCTGATGTTCCCGCCTAGAACAGTGATTGGCCCAGTGTTCCCGCCCTGTGTGGTGATTGGCCCGGCGTTCCCGCCCTGCACTGTGATTGGCCCAGTGTTCCCGCCCTGCACTGTGATTGGTCTGGCGTTCCCGCCCTGTGTGGTGATTGGCCTGGCGTTCCCGCCCTGCACTGTGATTGGTCCAGTGTTCCCGCCCTGGGCGGTGATTGGTGCTCTCCCCGCCCTGGGGAAGGTTGGGCGCTGAGGGGAGCGCGAGCGCTGAGGGGAGCAGAGATGGCGGCGGCTGCGTGAGGGGAGCAGAGATGGCGGCGACCACGTGAGGGGAGCAAAGATTGCGGTGGCCGCGTGAGGGGACCGTGTCCCACATGGGCCGGAGCCGAGACCCTGCGGGGTAAATCCCCCTGAGCTCCCCTGAGCTGCCCCGCAGCCCGTGCAGTTTGCCCCACACAAGCATGGGCTGCCCCTCCTGTTCTGCTCCGCACGCACCTTCGTTTCCAGGCCGTGTGCTGCTCCAGAGCAAGGCCTGCCAGCTCCCCCAGCCACCAAAGCATCACAAAAAGCAGATGAGCTGTGAGGGGTGATACTTCCCTTCAGGTAAGTAAAAATTCTATGTGTCCCCTGCAGCCTGATGTAGCAAAAAATGACAGGGTTGTAATAACATAAGATACCTTGCAGGACTTAAAAAGTGACTAATTAAAATTATTGCAGCAGTCATACTATACTTCCAATATCATACAACATGTTTATTGCTTCTACTTCAGACTGTAATGCTTGATGATTGTTAAAAATATTTATTTAAACATTATAACCGTGGACACAGACATTTACACATTGTGCACTTCTAATGAGTTCTTCAGCTAACAGCTCTCTCAACCCACCACAAATTCTGTGCATTCCCTTCTGTAGCCTAAATTAGTGAGTAAAAAATAAAAAACAAATAAGTTTAAGGAGTATATGAAAACAGGCAAAATCCATAAATGGTAAATTGGGTTAAGGAGCTCACAGCTGCAGAATGGGAAACAGCAGAATTATTGCTGCGGGTGAACTTGCCAGTCTTGAGGAGAACTGAATTGTTTGGTCATCATTCATGCTGTGTGCCCTTCCCACGTTTTTCTAGTGCTGGGCACTGAAAAGAGGAGAAACAATTGAGATGTGTAGCTGAAGAAGGGAGAGAAGTTGTTCTTCTGACAACTCTTTTATTTCCTCTTTTTTGTTTTTTTCTTTTAAGTCATCCTGCCCTAGCACAGTGTTGCAGTGTTTGTGGTGTAAATGCTCCAGGAAACTACACAAATTTAGGGGGAAAGCTACTTAATGATTGCTTGGAAACACAGAAACCCACAACCAATACAAACCATCTTGAGAGTGAGACACCTGTGCGTTTGTCAGCCATCTTCAGTGATTCATTTCGTGTATTTGCTGTAGATCTTGCGCAACAAAAATGTAAAAGCCGTGCTGGATTATACTCTGTTGTATTTATAACATTATTTAGTACATTTAGTTACTTAGAAGAAAATCACCCCCCTCTCAAAACCTCACTTGTTAGAAAGGAACACGACTGCTGAATGTTTGTGCAGGGGTTCTAAAGTACATGGCAAAGATCTTATCCCTTACGTGTGAATGCTTTTCTGGGGAGGTTTTAATTGCACACTGATAAGAGGGAGTCTTTGTGGCAACACTCGCTCATTGGATCGTGATCAAAAAGCGAAGGAATAGAATTAATGTAGAGACCAACTTCCTCCTCGCTGTATTCCCTCTGCTGCTTTCAGGGCAATTATGACGCGTTTCTGCATTCCAGAATTTAGGGGAAAGAAGATGGGGGAGGGAAACAAAATCCTTTGGTAGTTTTGACTCGCAAGAAATGCGTTTTTATTCACAGAGAGGTCTGGCCCCATTGCTATTCAGGAAGCAAACAATGGCCAGCCCAGCAGCTGGAATGAGCGGGGGTGCCGGATCCGTGCTGTGGGGTCCCGTGTGTCTGGACCGGCCGTGCTGATTGCAGCGTTCAGGAACCAAACACGTGCTGCAGGCAAGGGGCACGGCTGCCCAAAGACCTGCAGATCCCACTAATGGCCTACAGAGCCGTTTTGAGTGACTTAAATTTTGTCTTCTCTTTGAAAGCTTCTGAACCGTGGGGGAGAAGCTGATCTGTTATTTCAGATCGATGGTGAGATACTAACGAAGCCATTGTTTAGGCTGGCAGCTTTGTAAATGGCGGTGGGAATCGTTAACCTGATTCTCCTGGCCCGTGCTGGTAGAGACTTGTCCTGGTACTCAATGCCACTGGATGTCTCGTGGCCTTGGCAACGCAATTGAGGACAGTTGTTTTGATCTAGCAAATTCACCATGTTCTTACAGATAAAATATTTTCTACGTTCATTCCGTTCTTGAGCCTGCTTTACCCATCCTTGATGGGATCTGTTGTTCTCCAGGTTCAGCACTTGTTTTAAGCAGCATCACGCACCCGAGTGTGAGACAGGAGTGGACCGGGGACCTTTTCCTTAGAGCTGGGGATCCCGCAGCAGGCACAGCCCTGGTCAGTGAGGAGTCAGATCTTCGGCTCGTTTGCAGCAGAGCCCTCAGGCTGTCAGACACTGAGCACCCTTTCATGCCTCTGCCTTCAAAGTGCTGCTCAGAGCCGGGCAGAGGAGCCTTTGAGTTAGGTCTGCAATTGAAGCCGGTCTATTAGGCTGCCCTGCCTCGTCCTTTCAAAGCGTGCTGCACGCAACTTTGCACAAACGGATGTGCTCAGGTAGAGCCTGGCCTGTGGAATTATTGCAGCTCTTTTTAGCTATCTCTGAATGCGCCTTCCTGGAATTTCAGTTGAGAGGTAAATCAAACACCACCTCATCTCCTGTTACACACAGTTCAAAAATATTCACGGTTCTCAAAGGATTGGAAGTGAATTGTTTTATGACAAAGTTGGCCTTAGCGTTTCTGACGTGGCCTGCAGATTTCATCCTCTTTATCCCGAGGAGCTGAGAAAATTGTGATCAAAAAGCCAGACCTGGAGTTGTGTTCTGGCGGTACAGCTACCTCGCTGACAGAGGATCGTCAGAGTTGAAAGCATGATCTGCTTTGGTCTGAGTTGAAAGTCCTGCTGGCAGAACCCTGCTGTGCTCCAGGGGCAGCAGTGACTGGGGGTGAGGGATTGATCAGGGGTGCAGTGTCCGGAGTTCGGCCGTGGACCCCCAGCCCAGCAGCCTGCCCAGGGTGTGCTGGGCACCTGGGACTGACCAGTGTCCCCAGCACTGACCCTCACACCTACGGCCGGCCAGGCACACGAGGGCTCATGTTCAAGCCACTGGCGAGCGGCTGAGTATTCCAGGCTGGAATATTCTGGTGGAGATACAGTGCTTCTATAAAAGTTGGTAAAATGTACGGCATTACCTTGCATTTACAGAACGCGGGAGTGAGGTGAGTGAGGTGTGTGAGGGTCTGGGCTCTGGCTCACAGGGAACAGCCCCTCTTGGGTTTCCTCTCTGAGATTCCTGGGTAATATGCAATAGAGGAAAACTGCAGCTAAAAATAATCGGGGTTGATCCTGAAGGTGTCAGGAAAGGAAGTGCCTTACAATGCCACAGGACTTGGGCTCTTTAACATCCCTGTAAAAGAACGATTTTGGAATTTCAGCTGCCTGATAGGGGTACCGGTTAACCCCAGGCACACACTGGCTGGAATCGGTGGCTATGGAATAGCAACAATCAGCTGCAGGCAGGCTTGAGATCTAGCAAAGTATTCAAGAATTCCTGAAGCTGATAGTGAAGGAATAAAGGAGAAAAGAGAATCTGGGCTCTCTTACTGACAGGAAGTTGGGGAAAGCATCCATCTCACTGAGAAGCCAGGAAGCACAAATGCACTTGTGTGTTTTTCCTGCTGAGCTTTCTTAGCATTCCCAGTCCATGGGAAGCTCTGGAAAACGTGGGTTTGACTCCAGGTCAGATTCAGTTTCCCTCAAGCAAAAACCGCTGCTCTTCTCCCGATGTGTGACAGAGCCGCAGCGGGAGCTCAGGCGGGGAAGCTCCTGCTGCTGATGTTTGGTCAGTGCTGCCCTCACTGTCCTGGCGCAGCCCAAAGCCGTGCTGGGCAGGAGCCAGGGGCAGCGCCGTGTCCTGGGCAGAAGGTTTTGCTCTCAAAGGGAATGTTTGCACCTTTACATCGAACCACTTCCTTCCAAAACCTCAGTCTGTGTCTTTTAACGATTATGAGGTTCCGTGCAGCAAAACATAAAGCTTTTGTTGTTGTTTTTACCGGAGGGGTTGTTTTCATTTGGAGGCTTTGCAGGTTTCCGTGAAACTCCAAGTTCCCTCTGGAAGCTGGAGCTGTTCCACAGGGGTTGCCAAGGGGATTTGGTGGGAAGGAAATGCACTGGTAATTTGCTGTTAAGTTGTTTACAGGAGAATATGAATAAAATTTTACCACCTGAGCAAGGCAAATGTCTGTGTCTCAGAGTATTCCAGAAAGGCCTCAGTGGAGAAGAAAACACCTGTAGAAATGCTCAATTTGTAACCCCCAAGGATGGTAAAATGCGGTGTCTGCAGGGTACAGGCAGAAACATCTCATGTCACCTTTTCATCGTTTCAGCTGGAATGTGAAACATTTTACTTTTGCTGTCTTTTCTTTGATTTTTAAAATGTATTTCTGTATGCGAATGGTTTGTCAGGTGTTTACTGGGGAATATTTGGTGTTCCAAAGCAGATATTACACTGAGTCATCACAAATAGCTCTAAGGCTCTGAGCAAACCCTGCTGCCCCCATGCAGCTTTCCACCCAGGAAAACAGGAAAGCACGACAAGCCTTTGGTGGGGTGAAAATCCTTCTTGACTCCAAATATCAGGGCTGCCTCATCCCTGGGGTACGGTAATTCCAGGTGAGGCACCAGCAGGTGCTCAGCGTCCTGCCTTTTCCAGGGTTCCGTCTGCCATGTTGCAGCAGGAAATGAGGTTACGGCTCAAGGGGGAGAAGGTTCGAAGAACAAATAGTCCTAAAGCCCAGAGCCAGTGCAATGGAGGTGTCAGGTGTGTAAACTCTCGAGGGGAGCTGAGCAGGGAGAGGCTGTTTGCCACTGAGCCATCTCCATTTTTCCTGCATTCTTCAGTTCCTCCTGTAGAAGTGTGTTATTTCAGGCTGAACTGACAGCGATGGCTGGGTGTGGATCTTCAGCGGGGGTTCCTGAGCTGGCAGAAGGATTCAGGTGATTTACCTGCGTAGATCTGCTGACTTAACCTGGAAAGAAACTCCTGGAGAGCTGGGGATCCATTTTTCCACGTACCTGGGGACAAACTTGAGGGGTGGTGGAGCTGCAGTCTCGTTAAAGGCAGTTAAAGGTCACTGCACGGGCTCGGTCTGGGCTCTCTGCAGGCTGTGGGGTCACATGGCGTTGGTTTGTAACAGTGTTGGGTTTTATTAACCCAGAGGACCCGACTCCAAGCAGAAACACTCCAAATAAACACCATGAAATATTCACTGCCTCCTGCACAGCGAGTCTGAGCCATCTGAAAACCTGTCAGAATTCAGACATTGCTGAGCCTCCTGTCTGCCCTGCATTTACCTTTTCTGCAGGCTCTGTAATTAAAATACTTTTCCAAATCCTCTGATTTCCTCTATTCTGTTTCCTTTCATATTCTTTTAATTTGTGTTGCTCTATTATTCTTAACACAACTTTGAAAGGCAAAAGCATTCCCACCTCTGAGCATTCCCTCAACTTTCCAGACATCGGATTGGTTTCCCCCAGTGTTCTGGGCACAATGGTGATATTTAGAGCTTTAATGAAGAGGTGAAGAAAGGGAAAAAGATCTCAGTACTTTTCTGATAGGGAGTGCAGATGCTGTGGCTTTGCAGGTGAGATCTTAATAAACCTTTTACTGAAGCAATAATATTCCCGTTTGGTTTTTTTTGTGCAAGTCCTTACCACGGAGATGTGCCAAGAGGGCAAGGGAGAATTCTACCGCTTCTTCAGTTTCTTTATGATTACTAAGATGCCTTTTTTGTTCCTCCAAGCAGGAGAAGCTGTTGTTTATTTTTTTCTTTTTCCAATGTAAATATAAAAAGCTTCACATCTTGCATTCTGTGAGTTTCCGTAGGTGTTGCAGGAGCATGCTGGGTGAAAGGAAAGCTGCTTAAGACAACTGCTGTGGCAGTTGGACTCTAGGGCGGAGAGGGATAGCTTTGGAAAATGACTGGCATTTGTGTAAATAGCGAAACTCTAATTTCTTCACTGAACAAAAGTCCTCCCGAGAAAAGCTTCTTCCAAATTTTAGGCATTTGAATGAAATACAATCTAAAAATTCAAATGTTGCTTGGCAAGTTCCATTTGTATTCTGCAGAGAGCTCGTGCTAGCTCTCTGCATACATGCAGGTCTCATTCTGAAGGTAATTTAGCTTTTTTCTCACATAGTTACTAAAAAAGCAGCAATTAACTCCATCTGTTTTCACCAGAAAAAGCAACATAAATGGGATTTCAAAGGTGCCAAAATGAGATTGAGGGGAGGTTTCCATTGGTTTTACCTGCTGCCAGGACAGTGCTGCTCCAGTCTTGCCAAAGATATCACGGGAAATGTTTTATTGATAAAAATAGTCCCATCTTGCTTGTGTTGTTCCAAGGACATGCCTGCCATTTTCTGGCACTGCTCTGAATTTGAATTATAAAGAGCAGCACAAAAACAAAGCTGATGGAAAACAAGAACAATTTAAGAACAATTCCTTGTCCACCGCGCGTTGATTTTGGGGGCTGTTTCTTTGTTTGTTTGTTGGCTTTAAACATGAATTACTCTGCTTTCTTGTTTAAAATGAAGGGAATTTCGCAGTGGTGGAGCAAAGGGCAGAAGCGGAGTGGTGCGGGCAGGCGTCTGGCGGGGAGTCCTGCGCAGGAGCAGGGTGGGAGCGCTGCTGGCGCGACAGGGACAGGGACAGGGACAGGGACAGGGACAGCGACAGCGGCCGGGCTCTGTGCCAGGGCAGAGGCAGCGCCGGCTCGGGTTCTGCGGGGGCAGGAATCCTCCCTTTGCTTCTTCCACAGCCACTGAAAGTTGTGATGGCATCGCAGTGAAATCCCACTGTCCTGTTCCAGTGAAACAACACCCCGGTCCTGTTCGCTGAGGAATTTAAACACCATCATTTCCACAGGCTGTTGTTTCAGATACTGGTTTTCATCCTGAGTTTTGTGTGATAATATGCTGTTAAAATAAATAATGCAAATTGTCTAAGAATAACAAGCTAAGTTAGCAGGACACTTTGATTTATCATAGAGAAAGCCAAAATGCCAATGTAATTTTCTTTTTCAGGTCCACATATTAAAAACCTTTCTTTTAAGAAGACTTTGATTAAGTCAGATTAGAAAGGTTATTAAAACTGTCAAATTTCTTGAGAAAATGCTCTTTACCATATTCTTGCTAAGATTTTTTTTAAACATGCTATTGATATAATAGAATAATTTTCACCCTTTTTAATATACTCAGAAGTTTATGTATCAGTCAGACATTAGTAAATGGTGCTCAGCAATGCGTTCAGACTGTTCAGAGTCCTGCGGGGCTCATCCTCCCGGTGCAGGACAGTAAATACTGTTGTCAAAGAACAGAGTAATCCCGAAATTCCAGCTGCACGCTGGAGGGATTTGGGTTGGAGAGCAGAGGTGGGGCGGCTCTGCTGTCTCCTGCGCTCCTGCAGCTGCAGCAGAAGCCGATTAATGGAGCCGCCGGTGCCGCGCTCTCCATTCTGCTGGTGTGTCAGCGGAATGTGAGAGCGGCGTGGAGATGCACGCTGGAATTTCTGAAGGATGGGGTTACCATGGATACACTCAAGCGACCAGATTGGTGTGAATGCAAAGCTCTAATTTTTCTCTGCTTGCAGGAGGATTTGTTCTGATCAGAAACTTGTGCTGCCGCTGTTTGTCCTCCCCCTCCCACTTGTTACTGGAGCACTACAACTCTCGGAGGCTCTGTGTGGTGCTGAGGGACAATTCTGATCCTGCTGCTCTCTATCTGCTGCCCAGGGCTGGGATTCTCACACACCGAGGACACTTCACCTAAATATTATTTCGAATGAATGGTAGAACTAATTAATTTTGGTGCTGCAAATTCTCAATGTTGTGAGAACCCCCCGGTTTCAGACTGTGAATATACATGAGTGTGCCTGTCCTTCCACTGCAGGGGAGACGTGTTTGTGGTGGGAAAAAAATCTCTGTAGAGTAGATAATGGGGGTAGAAATAAGCTAGAGGGGGAAATGGCAGAAAGCTTGTCGAGTTCATGGCTGGAGTGTTTTTCTTGAGAGTGGGAGTCCCAAAGGGGCTTGACAGGAGGAAATGCTGCTTTGGAATGTGCAGAGAATTGGTATTGTGAGCAAAAGGGCTTCTGGAGCTGTGTGGGAAGAGGATTTAGTCTCTGAACTCCTGCTGTCGTTCTGAAAACTTGTCCTGTCCTCAGTGCTTGCCTTGCTCTTGTGGAGCTGCAATGCCAGGGAAGGGTGAGAAGGGCTCTCATCTCCTCCCGTCCTTCTGTTCTCAGTTCAGCTGCTGAATTCCTTAAGAGCACAATCTTTATGGATTTCTCTTAGTTCCGTTGATACTCGCCTGGCTGCTCTACACTAACCAGCCAGGTCCTTGCGCTTTGCATCCCTGCGGTTGGCCTGTGAGTCTGTACTCACTGAAATATAAATAACGTAACAGAAGTAGGATGGATGGTGGAAGATGTGTAAGTGTTAGCCCTCGTGGGGAGACAGGGAACACAGGAAAAGCCCTGTGTCCGCTCGTGTCCCTGCCAAGGAGATGGTATTAACATTATTTCAAATGGAATACAGAGCTGGAATGCCTCCCCTGCCTTTGGGAGGATGCTGCTATGAAATGTATTCTTGAGCAGTGGATTGGTTATTATGAAAAATACTTTTCCATAAGGACCCATAATTTTAGAAAGCGCTATCCCTGAGAATAATAATGCACCACGGTTGGTAAATGATTTCCTTTTAACCCTCAGTGTTCAGCTCCTGTTTTGTGAAATTACAAAAACTTTCCAGTTAATTTTTCCCTTTCTCACCACAACTAGATCCGACTGGAGAGCTTGATTAACGTGCTGATAAGAGCATTAACGTGCACTTAACAGCAATGCTTCTGTGTAAGCTGGGAGTGAAAACAGAGGAGTGTTGCTGTTTTCTGCTTTCCTTAACGAGCTGTTGATCTCGGTCTCCAGGCTGCAGGACTCGGCTGGAGCTGTCATTTCTGCTCGTCAGAGCCGCTGGGTGCAGTGGGAATGTGCGCTGAAGGACAGGCTGAGCACCCAAGCAGGAGCGATGTGCCGGTGCCTGACCTGGCTCGGGGCAGTGCCTGTTTGTAGGGCTCCTGTCAGGATTTACACCTTGCAGGGACTTGGACATTTGACTCCCGGAAACCAAGTGTTTGTCATAAATGAGTATGAATGTTTCTTCCGAAAAGTCACCAAAAATAGCTGAACGTTCCAGATGAAATTGTAATAAAGCCTAGAGCATCAGTTTATAGGCTCAGCTGCCTGTGGAGACACTTCTGACACACTTCCAGGTATGAGTGGTGTGCTAAAGCTCTAAACCCCAAAGATTTTATCCATTTTGTAATGTTTAGTTTTGGATTGTCTCACTCCCACAAAATTCTCTTCTTGGAATTCCACTGAGTGTGTAAACTCGATAGTAATTAACAGCAACTTACTCCCCAGGCAATTCTTGAACTTCTTCAAAGTATTTTCTATTACCAGTTTCACTTGAAAATCTGTAAATTTTTATGGTCTTGTGGAATGTGCAGCCTGCATTTGTTACATTTTGCTGGTTTTGCAAGAAAATGTGTTTGCAGTGGGTCCAAGGACAAGATTTTATATGGATTTTAATTGATTGCAAAATTCTAAATTCCTGAGAGCAAAAAAAAAAGTGAATCAGTCTTTCGGTTCTCTCTTTAAGTGGTGATAAGTTTCTGGATTGAGCTTTTGGAGAAAAAATTGAAAATTAGAAATGTGCAAGATCAGCCTCGTAGTGCATCCCTAATAAGAACAGAGAGCATTTGCTCTTTGCATGGGTCCTGCTGCCTGGGTAGATCGGGGCACAAGTGTTTCACAGCCGAGAAGCTCAGCTGAGAGGGCACAAACTGCCAATGGACAAGCAAATGAGAGGTGTTGGCACATCCAGGTGCTGCTGGCAGCCTGGCAGTGCCATGTGCTGGAAAGATCTTGGGTTGAAAAAATAGATGTGCACGGTTCCTGCCGTGTTTTCACAGGGTGGCTGTGTCTGTTTACCCGGGTGAGCATCAGAACCTTCCCATTCCAAGGACCGGTGGCCAAAGCAGCCCAAAGGTCCTGAATCCCTTGGTTTAATTGATTTCTCTCTTGCTTCGGATTCCTGGCAATTCCTCATCTCCCGGGCTGTGCTGTGTGGTTGCTGCCATGACAACGGCGCCGTTTGCTCCTGGCGCTGCGTTACCTCTTGGGGTTAATACCTGGGGTGCCTTAGGAAAAGGTGACAATCCTTCCTCATCACCTTATCCAGCTGTGCTGGCCCTCAGACAGACACGCTGCCTCCGAACTCTCCTGGACTTTAAACGAGTCCTCTTAATGTCCCGTGAATGTCTGAGAGGTCTGTTAAGGCACATTGAGAAAGCTCTTTCATAGCAGCTTGGGCTTTGTGTGCTTTTATGAACCAGTCTGAGACCAGAATAGACAGGAGCCTAAATCCATGCCTTGGCTTCTTCTGCAGTTGTTTCCCTGTGCAGACAAGCATTCCATTTCGTGGAAAGCTGCAGGATTGGCAGTTTCCATGGCCTCGAGTGGCTGCCAAAACACGAAGGAGCTGAGATGTACCAACCTGTTGCAGAAAGCTGCAGAGAAGCTCGTCCTTCACCTACTGTATGCCATCCCCTATTTCCTGGGATGTGCTGATGGTGTTGGCTGAGCGTCACAATGGTTTGGAGCTTTCAGGCATGCTGCTAGAGGGAAACATCTAGCGGGATTCTGTCCTGTGCCTCATCCTCTTCTGCAGTCGTGGCTCGGAGAACGTGAGGCAAAAAACCCCAAGGTGAACATGTGGAGGTTGGCTCTGTCTGACATAATGAAATTCGTCTTCCTGGGCCATCAGACTTGATTAGAACTGTTTTGACTTATGCTCAGAAAAGTTGGTGACAGCTTCAGAGCTCTCTCATTCTTGTTTTCATCGTAGCTGCCGTAGTGACTCCTCTCCCTCTGCCCAGGCCCAGCAGGTAAGTTGGAGCTGCTCTGCTGTGGCGCTGCCTGTGAGCACCCGAGGAGAACGGGAAGGACGGAGGGAGGGCCGGCAGAGAGAATTCTCTTCTAGGAAGGGATTTTTATTAGATCTCGAGGTTGAATTTAAAAGAAAGCTGGTGAGATGTCCTGTGAGAGGCTGAGACACATGCCAGGGTGATCCTTGGGCAGTTTCCAGCCTCGCAGCACGGGTCAGCAGCGTTTGGAGCCCTTCTCTGCTCACACCCTGGGCTCCTAGAGCCAGGAGCTGAACCCCAGGCTGGGCGCTTACACAACATAATGCTGAACCTCCAGCAGAGAGGTTTGATCTGAAAAGATAGTAAATGCATTTTACAGCTCTGAATGCCATTCTAAAGAGAAGTGAAATGAGCAATTGTTGTTGTTTAACAGAGCAAAAAGGAAACAGGTTGTTAAATATTTGCATTACGTGCAAACCTCGAGCTACTCCATTGCAGAGGAGTCTTCCTCTCTGTCATTGGCTCCGTAGGCCAGGCCAGGCCTCCCAGGAGCAATTCTGGGCAATTCCGAATCAGCATCCAAAGAATTAGCAAGTGTCATGATCTAATCATGATCATAACAAGCCTCTGTATATCTGCAAACAAAGGAAGAAACCACAGAAGTATTAGCCTGGAATGCTTTTCAGATGAAAGATATTGCCGTTTGCTTGAACACAAGTTATTGCAGATTCTGAAGCAATAAAGGAGAAATTAATTGGTTTTGTAATCTTTTTGTTTTCCTCTGACAATTAAAGTTTGTTCCGTTGTATGGCTCAGTGTCTAACTAATTGCATTTCTTGTTGGGATAAGAGAAGAATCAGTAAAGAGCATATGGAGAAAGGCACAATGCAGTTTCATCTATTCTGATCCTGAGATCCTCTCCTGAATCTCGGGGGAAATGAGGAGATCCTTTTCCCACCTGTGTGCCTGATTTAAGGGCCTGAGACAGATTCTGCAAAATTAAAATGAACTGTTTTTCATAACTTTGGTGGTCTTGGAGCCATGGTCTTGTCAAAACCTGAACTCTTCTTAGAGCTGCCAAGAGGTGCCCCAACAGTGCAGGGAATGTGTTCAAAGCTGTCTTCTAAAACTGACCGGGATAACAAGAACAAAACCATCATCTCAGCCTGATTTTTGCTTGTATTTTGTCTATTTCCCCTCTTCCCCTATGGATGTGTAAACTCATAAACGATTTCAGGACATCAAAAGCTGACAATTCATTTGAATTTACGATTAGCCAGTTGTGGAGAAGATTAAAATATAACAGCAGATGAAATAATTTGTGTTCCTATGAGTACACATGGCTTGGTTCTCACTTCTCAGCCACTGTAAACTCTTTGTGGAGGTATTTTCACTTCTCTATTTTGAATTGCAGTAAAATGGAAAATATTTGAAATATGTCTGAAATTTTCAGTGGCTCCTATTATAAGCAGAAAAAAGGGGAAATAAAACTTCTTGAGCAAGAAAGACTCTGGCGAACAGACCAGGCCTGCCACTGATTATCTTTCTTCCTGAGAACAGGACTAAATTCTTATTTCCCAGAAGACTTAAAGCCTTTTTATGTGACCTTTATTTTGTGTCTTATGAAAGTCAATGGACTTTACTTTTATTGAAGTCCTACTTTTTTATCTCTTTAGGAAAAAAAAACCAAACAGAAACCCCCCACCAGTCGCTCTCCTTCTACCACACAGGAGTCCAATTGTGACATTTAAGTTTATAAATGTGCTTAATAGTGAAGCAAATTGATAATTTAACTTGCATTTCTGTGGACAAGCTCTTTCATCTTATGCATGAAACTGGGGAGACCTTTTTAAGGAAACAATGTGAAGATGCACCCTAAAACTCCGTTCATCATTTCAACTAACTCCAGTTGTCAGTGTGATTCTGGGGTTTTTATTGTATCTTTGGGGAATGATAAAATAGAGTTAAATGTATATTTTTATTATTTAACACTGTTTTAAAATTTGCCTTCTGGCATCAGTCAAATGTCCTGTGTGTTTGTGTTTAAGCTCAAGTAGTTCTTTATTGTTGTGTTCAGCTTCTCACAGCAGCTCTGCCTCCGGGGTTTCCAGGCAGCGTCCCAGGCTGCTCTGGTGCAGGAGCAGTTCCCTCCTGGGATCTCACGGTGTCCTTCTCTCCTGAGCTTTCTGATTCGAAAGTGACTTTAAGACAGAATTTGCCAGAGGTTTGTGGTTCTCCACAGGATTAATCTGGAAAGAGAAACTTTCTCTGGAGCCTTTTCTAGCAAAGGCATGAACTGAAGTTATTTATTGCTTTCTAATCTAACAAGGAGCAGGGAACTGACCTCGAATGTGCTTTCCAGGTACTTGATTTATTTTATTCTTGATTTCCCATACTTGATTTTATTTATTTCTAAACCAGCATGTCCTATCATGTAAAAGTGATTTGAATTATTAATTAATTTTAAAAATTAGTATATTAAGAATGACTACTGTTTTTAATACACACAAAAGTGTTACTTCCATAGTAAACACGCAAAAATATCTTGGGCCGAAGTTCTTTCAGTCTTTTAATTTGCCTCTGCTTGGCTCCCTGTGAGCCCGTGAGCCCTGGGGTAGGAACTGCAGAGGTGCAGAGCCCAGCCCTGAGCGATGTGGTTGTGTTGTTCTGACTGGAAATCTCTGGTTGTTCTCAGAACTCACAGCTTGTGACAAAGGAGAATGAACAATGTCCACTGAAACAGTCTGAAGTATGCAATGATGACCTGTGATTAAGTCATGATCTCTTTTTAAACTACAGACCTGATAAGAGCCTGACCTTTCAGAATTCAAAGCCCAAACGAAAAGGGATTTACGGAAGCATTTTTTATGTAACCATTATTTAAATCTTCCGCTCTGTAATTAGATTTTCTCTTTGCAAAGGAGAATGAACTGTTCCTGAAAAAGCTTCTCGTATGGTGAGCAGTATAATTAGAGAACTAGTTCTGCAAATGTCACAGAAAAATGACCTTTAATGAAGCAATATCGAATGAAAGCGCTATTAAAGCTCTGCAGCCTGAAGAATAGCTAGGAGTTGAATTATTGAAGTGGGTCTTGGGCCTGCTGCTGTTCAGATCCCCCATGTGGGCTCCTTCTCGTGTGTAACAGAGGACGAGAACAAATTGTTGTGTGGTGTACTTGGCACAGGAAATGGTGTAAGAGCTTGTGAAGGAAGAATTTCACTTTGTGCCATCACTGGCTGCAGAAAGATGCCAGGATCTGTCACCTACAGGGGCTGTGAGGAAGTAGCTTCTCTTCAAGGACAACCCCATTTGGAATGGCTTCTGATGCTGTTTTACCTCATGGATTTAAAACCACTTCTCATGAATCAAAGCACAAGATATAATTAAAAAAAAACATGCATCAAAAATCATGTTGTGAAAGGCAACATAATGATTTTTAAACTTTTTAGTTGATTATCAAAGTTTTTCCTTTTTCACATTTATTATGTACCTTAAGAATCACTTCAGACCAGACTGATTTTTCCTTAAAGTTTGAGTCTACGTATGTGGAAATATTATTGGGGAGGGAGAAAAAAGAGACCAAATACACGAACATTTTTGTGTCTTCTGCAATGTTTTTAACATTACGGCTTGAAAAGCCACGTAGCAGGGAGAGTGTTCCAGGGTGGTTATGGTGTGTCAAGGGTACAAGCAAGGGAGCGAGTGAGAACCTTTCCATAACCGGCTCAGGACGTGGCCCTGGCTTTCCTGGTGTGCTGGGTGAGGGCTCTGGAGGAGCTCCAGCCGCCTCCGATGTCCCGCACGGAGAGCAGGGAGAGCCTTGTCCCACTCACAGGGACCCCCACACCCCGGGCAGCGGTGCTGGGGCTGTGACACCCAGCTCCAGCCAAGCCCTGCTCACAGGAGCTGCTTCTCCGGAAACTCCCGAGTGAAATGCCAACGACCTTTCCAGGAGAAATCAGCAATTTCTGATTCATGCTACAGCGTGGGATGGAAATTTTTAAATTGCGAGTTTCTTTCAGTCTGTAAGAGTTTATTGGGGGGAAAAAAGCACTGCTGGTCTGTCGGAGTCCTCAGACACTTCATGCAGGAAGTTGGCACCAAAAGTTTATTTCACAATGTTTAAGTCCATGGTGATTCATACTGCAGAAGCAATTTATTTTTTTCCTCCAAATTTCTGCCAAATTGCACTTCTGTGCTAGGGCTCCTCTCATCTCTGACATTACATCAGGGTTTCGACTGTCTGCCCTACCCAGAGGCAGTGCTGGTGTCCCTTTCTGTCCCTACAGAGAGGAGTGGCCTGTGGATAGAGTACCGTGGCTGAGACATCTCCAGGATTTGGGAGCTGCTTTGGTGTCCTGCTCTGGCACGGATTTTCTGTGGCGTTCAGCAAGCCTCTCACCTCGTCTGTGCTTTACTGGCTTGGTGTGTCCAGCTGGCTCACAAGTGAGAGGGTTATGCACACAAGTGCCTTGCAAGGTTTTAGGACAGCTTGGGTTGGAATTTCCACAAGGAGCCCCCGGCGGTTCCATCCTCTGTCCTTGCAGTGCCTGATTCTTTGAGAGCTCCCGGCCCAGCTGCTCGGCTCCCTGTGAGCCTGGAAGCCCTGTGGTATCAATCGAATGGTTCCCTGCGGGCTGGAATCCCCTTCTCCTGCATAACAATCGAGTGCTTTATCTGCTCTGCCCTCAAATCGAAGGGAAGGGTTTCTGTTCCTCCCCACTGCCCGAGGTGAGGTGAACAGTGGCAGCAAGTAACAAATCCACCTTTGCTAATGTGTTTGGGACAAGGAGTTATTCACAGACCCAGAGCCTAAATTCCTTCTACACCTTCTACACCTTTACCTATCTCATCAGTATCAGGAGAACATCAAAAATGCTGTGACAGTAAATGGCTTCAGCCAAGAAGCTCTCATGCAAAACGTGTTTCAATGGGTGCTGAAGCATTAAACGCTTTTCTCTTTAGCTGTACACTTAGCTGGAAGTGTTTTAGTTAATCTTATTTACCTCTGTTTACTTGATCCAGTAGTGTAAAAGCAAAGCACTTTACAGAGGAAATATATTTTGTTGTTTGTTTGTTTGTTTCTTTAAAGAGCAGTGGTTTTGCCTCTTTCAGTCTTGTTTACTTTGAATCAGTGAATTAGTCAAAAAAGGCTCTGTCTGTAAGCGCCTGAGCTGTCCTCTCCAGACTCTTGGGTTTAACGTCAGACAATTGCTCCCTTCCTTTGCCAAATGCAGGCTCCAAGCACTGGAGTTGTGTGTTCGGGGGAGGTGGCTGCCCACAAACTTCTGAGCATTTCAGCCTGTCCTTGCACACCGAGCAGAGTTAGCAAACAGCACCGGAGCTGCTGCAGCCGCCTTCAGTGGTCACCGGTTTCTGATCCTGACAGATGTGACTGGTTTGGTGTGTGTGTTTGGGGAGTTCTGCACCCAGCTGATCCTGACAGATGTGACTGGTTTGCTGTGGTGTTTGGGGAGTTCTGCACCCAGGTGAACCAAACAGATGTGACTGGTTTGCTGTGAGTGTTTGGGGAGTTCTGCACCCAGCTGAACCAAACAGATGTGACTGGTTTGGTGTGAGTGTTTGGGGAGTTCTGCACCCAGGTCAACCAAACAGATGTGACTGGTTTGCTGTGAGTGTTTGGGGAGTTCTGCACCCCGGTGAACCAAACAGATGTGACTGGTTTGCTGTG
>VYZT01056144.1:43454-95957 GCA_013400735.1 Pomatostomus ruficeps | reverse complement strand
GTGTTTGGGGAGTTCTGCACCCAGCTGATCCTGACAGATGTGACTGGTTTGCTGTGTGTGTTTGGGGAGTTCTGCACCCAGGTGAACCAAACAGATGTGACTGGTTTGGTGTGAGTGTTTGGGGAGTTCTGCTCCCCGCTGAACCAAACAGATGTGACTGGTTTGGTGTGAGTGTTTGGGGAGTTCTGCTCCCAGCTGATCCAAACAGATGTGACTGGTTTGGTGTGAGTGTTTGGGGAGTTCTGCACCCCGCTGAACCAAACACCGTGCTGGCTTTAGATGGAGACACGAGGCCCTGGAACAGATCCCTGACTCACGGGGGTAATTTTCTCCTGTTACTTCCCTAAGCCTTTGTTTGCCGACTCCTTGAGGGTGGGCTTCTACTTTGATGTTTTATTGTCTCTCAAATCACTGGTTTTACTTTTAGCACCAGTAATTTTTAGAGTGCTTTGGAGGGAGGGGGGAAGGGAGAAAAAATAGATGTAGTAATTATTAATGTATTTGGTTGGATTATAAAGTCTCAAAGCTCATTAAAAATGAGAAACCATGGCAACCTCGACAATCCCTCCTACACATATTATATCTACCTAACAATGTGCAAAGTACATTTAGTGAAAAGAAGTTAAGCATAAAGAAAAGGGAAGAAAAAGCATTCACTTTTTGTATTACTATTTTTAATTCTCAGCTCCTGCATACCAACACACTTGTGCTAGAAGCACTTCGAACTCTTCCACGTGAAAAATAAGTAACTGATTATTGGATCTCTTCTCAGTATTGTTCTTTATTCTCCTGAGATTTCCCGTGGTGCATTTTTAGTAAAAGACAGGTTTTATGGGAGGATGGTAGCTGAAGAAAGAAAATGTTTCTCTGGTCTTGTTCCCTCCTGAGGCATTGGGAGTTTGGGGCAGTCCTGCCTCTCCTTGACTGTGCAGAGCACAAGCATAAATCCAACATCAGTACTGGTCGTCTATCAAAAGAAAGGTGAAATTGCAGCTCTCTTAAGATGAGTTAAAGGATTTTAGAGAATACTGGGACTTACATCCAATTATGCCTGTTTTCTGTTTTAAAATATAGAATATTTGCATCTGAAACTTAATTAAAGCTGTTATAGCTGTTTGTGTGGAACAGAAGATAACAATGGTAGATAACACAAAAGCCAAGAGGCCACGATCTCCATCAGGCTTTCCTGATAAAGGCTTTTCATTTTCTGTGTCTGCATTGATCCAGGATGTTTTGGTAAAAACTGGGTGTATAATGACCCTGACATCACACTTGAACTGCACTGGCCTGCTCAGGAAGTTCTTCCTGTACTACAGCTCTTCAAAAGGCACATTGTCCATAAGGGTCATTCATTCCAAGCTTATCCACGTTTTCTACAAAAGTGCCTGAATACAGGTTTTCTGTTTAATTATATATTAGAATGAAATCGTGACGAGGGTGACCTAGAAACGGAATAGTCTGAATTCTCCTTGATCATCTCCCATGCCCTGACAGGACAGGGTAACTTAGAGCTGTAGGAGTTCCCCAGGAGTCAATAAATTCTGCAGAAGGAAAGGTTCTGGGACCCCTGAAAGGCATTTGAGGTCACTTGCACTGCAGGGGTGAAAATTCCTTACAAGCAGGTGGGAGTTACAGCTCCCAGGTAATCTGTGTAGGTGGGCACACACTTTTGTGGGTAAGCATGGGAGTACTCATTTATGTGCACAGCAAGGACAAAACCTTCATTTAACCAGTCCTGGTGAGCTGACTCCTGGAATTCCTAGTAAGAGAGGAAAGAGCTGCTGGTGCCTGGAGAGCTCTCCAGCGAGGATGTATCAGACAGCACTCCGTGTGGGAGTGCTGAGTGTGTTCACAGTACATGCAGTTCTAAACTGAAATAGCACGTTTAGCACCCTGGAGACTGCCTGGGGACACTGATGCTTTCTGTGCTTGCTTTGCAGGGAAAAATAATATTATTTGTTTCGGGAGAAGGCTATTTTTATACTGAGGCGGTGTAACAACCTGGGGCTAAAGGAACCTGTAGGTGAGCACAGCCACAGGGTCTGAGAGGATGTAAAATTGGGTTAGAGAGCTTCTGAGGAGCTGTTTTCCCAAATGCCATGCACAGGGACTTAAGAATCCCAAGCCCAAGGTTAACTAATTTTATTTATCTAATGTACCATATGCACGCTGTGCTCATGGCAACAGAGTATGAATTTAGGGGTACATTAAGAGGCAGTTTAGCAGCGGGGAGCTGAGCACTAATGACCTGTCCTCCCATTCAGGCCATTACTGCACCTGGGTTTTAGTGGTGTGAAACCCACAAAGGGGCAGAAACTGAGGAGAGATTTTTACCTCAGTGCGAATTCATAAAATCTGATCATTATTGCTTTCTTAATGGTTTCTTTTTAGCAGAAGTCACAATTGCTTTAGCAAAAGTCACTGTGGCTTTTCAAGGAAGGATGAATTCTGCTGGTTTTCCTGCCAGCTTCCTAGGAATGGCATGTTCTGTTCCTTTGCTGAGGGAATAATAGTGACACTATAAGGGTTAGCTGCAACTGGAATAACGAGGAAAAAGGGATGGCGTCTTTGGGATAATAATATTAGAGAATAAGAGTGCTGCCATTCCAGTGTGTGTAGTCCATTATCACCAGTTTGAGAGACAGTGGCTTAGAGGGGTGACCGATGCCACCAGAAAAGAATTGAGTTGCTGATGGTTGAGGCAGAAGTTGTGCACCTGGAGTCACAGCCTCTGCAGTGTGTTTTTTACTGGCTGGCCCAACCTTTTGCTTGTGTAAGCCATTGTAGCCATTGTAATTCTGGTTATGATTTAACTACGTAACCCATCTTGATTGTTACATTTGAAAAATTCTCCAGCTCAGTGGTCTGTACAGTGAGAAATACCGCAGGCTGTCTGTCCCTCATTTGGGGAAGTCTTTCCAGCCCTCAGCTTTCAGCGTGTGGCCATCCGTGCTGTCCAGGAGCCACTTGCTTCCCTTTTCCAAGAGCTATCACTGCTTTTTTAGCTGCAGTTTTGTCTGTGGCCTTAGCTGTACTCTGTATTCTGAACTGGGATTTAAGCTGAAGCAATTATTTCACCTGGTACTTTACATAGTGAGTGGTTGATGTATATATTGGAATCGTAACATTTCTTGTCTTATTTTCAGTCCTTATTGCTCTTGCATTTTTCCTGGTTTTATAATCACAGTTTTTACTTTCTTTAGCAACACCAAGCTTCTTGGTGGAAGGGTGAATTCACGCTGAGTCCTGGATGGATTCCCTGGCTGTTGAAGGCAGGTAGGCTTCACAGATTTCATTTACCATCACAACTTTGCCTCAGAATTTCTGAGGGGCCTTGGAGAGCATTTGGCTGAAATGCATACACTTAAAATTAGACTTTTAATTACTTAGCCTGGCAAGTGGATTCTGTTCAGTTCTCATCTGGAGATCAACCAGATCAGGTTGATTCTCTCTGCAGGACGTCCTGCTGGGTGTCACAGGCCGGGAGTCACGGCCGTGGGAAGGTTTGGGAGTTCTCCCGCAGGCAGATCCTCCCACCCCCAGCCTGCTTTCTCCTCTCCTCTCCTCCCAGGAGCATTCTGAGTCTCTGAAATTGCCCCTTCAGGCCCAGAGGCAGACTGTTCGAGGCATGCCTTTTTATTTCCTCCAGATCATGGAACTTCCCTGACACAGAATTATTATTGTGGCACATAATTATGATTGGATGGCTTCATCATATAATTGCATGATATATAATGAGCAGCAAAAGCTTATTTCCTCTGCTCTTTGAATACTGAACTTCTGAGATTAATTAAGCTGATACTGAAAATGCTTTTAATTATATATGCTGCATAAACAGCACTATTAAGATCAGATGAGAATATTATTGCCTGAACAGTTTCAATTTTTTTTCAAATACCCACTGTGTGTTTTATGTCAGTGTTTAAAGAAACGTGGGGATTTTTGAGGGAATAAAAACCTCCCCAGACAGTGGATGGGATACTGAAGGAATACCTGAATATTTGCTGAAGCAAATCAGCTACTTTGCTCTAATTGCAGTGTATAAAAACAAGAGACTGTAAAATTAAGAGTATTTTATTTAAGCAAATAAACGCTTCCACATCTCTAATCCCTAATCTTACATCCCTTGTAGGTAGGAAATTCATAAAGTGTGTTTTGATCCTTCCTTCTAAAGCCACAGTCACCCCAAAGCCAGACTGGCAGTGACGCCAGGCACGGTGCAACCCCTGGGACGTGCCCGGGTGGCCGTGCGGCGATCGCTGTGCCCCGGTGGTCCCGGCTGTCCTGGCTGTCCCTCCCACACTGGGGCGGCTCCCGGGGCAGCAGCGACTGCCTGGGCACAGGGATGGATGTGCCTTAGCCACGGCCAGGTGTGTGCCGTGTGCCTGCCAGCCTGCTGCAAACCTGGGTGAAGGGGATTACATCTGGGGTGTGGTGACCGGTTTGTGAGAGAAATTTCAGTCTGCTGACGAAGATGGACATCTCTGCTGAAATCACTCAGGTGAGAGAAGGAATCTGAATTTCATAACCCCGAATTAAGGGATGCACCAACAGAATGGAACAGAGATCGTGCCGTGTTTGGCTTTAAAGAGGTATGTGGTTAGTATTTTTTAAGACCATTCAATATGCAGCAGTAATGTAAACGAGGCCCAAAAAAATACAGATTTGTGTATCCCGCACATTATTTGGTGTTTGTGGACCAAGCACCGCACACCCCCAGCTGGGATTGCCGCCTGCTCCCTGCGTGCAGTTTAACCATGGGGCCACTCACTGTGGAAATTACTGCACCCTTGCTTCTGCACTCCAGTGGAAGTGTGCAAAGCCTTTTGGGGGGCAATTAGCACGGGAGGGAATATCTGAAGTGAGTAACTCGCTCTTAGGAGTGATGGCACCCAGGAGGGAATTCCGTGCTGCATCTAACCCATCACCTTTGGGAGGCACAGGAGCCCGGGAGATTTAGGCTGTCCTGGAGCCGGTCTCAGCCCCGGCCTGGGCAGCTGCCCCGTGCCAGGGATGTGGGTTTGAAGGGAGGCAGCTGGGAGGGCCTGGTCCCCACACCGATCTGTGTGTGGATGGCAGCGCAAGGCTGGCGAGGCACCTCTGACCTCGCTCTCGACCTCCAAAAGCAGGAGTAGCAACGGCCAGGAGCAGCTTCCCCTTGTCAGACCTTATTTTGTTGGTGAGACCACATGGGGGGCATCTGCCTCTCTTCAGGAGGAAGCTAAAAATGAAAAAAGGGGATTTATTCTTGAGCTTGTTGCTACACCTTGATTTGTTGGCCTATTGTATCTCCTAACTGATAGAAGAGGAATCCTGTCACTTGGGGTTGGTCTCGGTAGCAATCTGCTCTCTGTTGACTGTCACTTTGGGAGAATCTGCCTGGTTACGTCTCCGATGCCCTTTGCAGTGAGGATTTTTAGCATGCCAGCAGAACACGGGCGGAAGAATCTTGGACTTTTTGGAATACCATTTGTTCTCTTGTGTCTCAGAAGACTTAAAAGGTTGACTCAGAATTACAGTTCTGTAGACTGTGCTGCTTTGTGCTGCTGTCTTTATCCATCTGTAGAGCTCCCTTCCACAATGAGCTTTCTGGTGTCTGTCAAGTGCTCAGGAAAATGGACTCATTTATGTTTTCCTGTCCCCATCACTAGTCATTTGCAACTATTTGAAATGGATGTGTATTTGCAGCAAAGAAAACTCAAATTCACTAATTGATGCACAAATACGCTCATTTACATGCAATTTTGGGGTTTTTTTTTAGAAATGCATCTATTTGCATAAATAAAACCTCTTTCCCAAATATTGGTGTGAACAAAAGCCGTTTTCACGGATGCCAAAAAATGGCTGAATAGAAAAGCCAATTCAGAATTTGCATAATAGTTACTAATTGTTTTCCTTGCTATTAGCCTGTCTCTGCTTAATAGGCAATATTGGCTTCTGTTTGCTTTCTGGGTGCAGTTTGATGCAAGAATATTGAGCTACTGTAGAAGATCTTAACAGTTTCCCTTTCCGAGTGTGCAGTTCCAGGCCTGGTTCCCTCCAGGAGCAGAGCAGGGGCACTGGCAGAGGCCGGCGTGTGGCCCCTCGCCAGGAAGGTGCTTCCCTCAGTGCGGGAGAACCAGGAGATTATTCATTCTCACAAAACATTATGAGGTTTGGAGAAAATCTCAACTTTTCTTCGGGGGAAGGAAGATGCATCTTGGTTGCAGCCAATATCTTTGGTTGAATGTTTTGTTCTTTCCAAATGGTGTTGCTAAAGCCTCGAGAGAAATTAGGGGAAACAAACACAGTTTAAATTGGCAGTAAATAAATAAATAAAACTCTGCTTGGCTTGAGTACATTTTATCAATTTCCTCCATTTAGAGATACAGAGAAAGACCTCGTGTTTTTTCTGTTCTTGGTATTTATTGCAGCGTTCTTGTGTTAAAATGTGGAAGTCAATATGGCTCAAGACCATTAAGTCAGACTGAGCTATCAACCATCTGCAGGAAACACAATCTGGTTTGCTGGGCAGGCTTTTATTCAATGGAGAACTATTGATTCTCCTTATAAAGAAAGACAAGAAGAGTAAACCAGATATGTTTCATGCTAGAGCAGAGAGGATGATTGCTTTATTTCACGGATGTTTTGCTGCATCTTTATAACTTCTCTGTTAAAAACGAATTGCTTCATTTCAGTGGCGCTGGGGATTCCAGTGTGCCTGCCTGGAGCAGCAGCAGGGAGCAGGAAGGTGGGACAGGCTGTGCTTCACCTGCAGCACGGCCCCATGGCAAAGGGACTGCCTGCACTGGGAAACACTTGGGATTATTTGGAGTATGCACAGGGAAAGGATTCAGAGGAGCTGCACAGATTTAGGAGTTGGAGAAGTTGTGTGAAGCACAGGAGAGAGGAAAATCAAATGGCCTGCCTGGCGGATTTACTGGGAAGTGTAACTGAGATCCCTTTTTAACTCAGATTTGTCTGTCAGCATGGGATAAAGTCTGGTTTGTGCTACAGCAGTTATTAATAGAAGAATTGCATTTCCTAAAAAAAAAGCAGAAGCAAGAGGGTAATTTTGGCCAAGTTTGTCTTCCAAACCAAATTGCAAAGATTTGCAATTGATCTTGAGGTCTTGGTGCCAGCAGGATGGTGACTGGTGCTGGCAGGATGATGGCTGTGCTGGCAGGACAGTGACTGTGCTGGCAGGACGGTGGCTGATGCTGGCAGGACAGTGACTGTGCCAGCAGGACAGGGGCTTTGCTGGCAGGACGGTGGCTGTGCTGGTAGGACAGTGGCTGTGCCAGCAGGACAGGGGCTGTGCTGGCAGGACTGGTGCCAGCAGGACGGTGGCTGCTGTGGGGAGCGGCGCTGCCCCGGGCAGGAGGGGCACTGCGCCATCACCGCTCCTCCTGTCACCCCAGGGTGCAGGTGGGAAGCTGGCAGGTGACAGCAGTCACACTGCCGGCTCTTTGTCTGTGCTATCAGGATAGAGATCTCACTGAGGACACCTCCAGTCTCATCTCCAGCACCACTCAGCAGTCCAGACAATGTTGGGGGTGAGAACCATATCTTTCCTTATTTGCAACTTTCTTTCCCTCTCTTGCCCGTACTTCCTGCTTTTCACAGCAGTGGTTGTAGAAGAATTTCAGGAAGTTAATCTATTATCAGTCTTTACAGATGTTTCTTCAACTTCTTGCCCCTTTCCAAAGCAAATCTGTTTCCTTTGAAGATGCAGTGCCCCTTTCCACGGCCCCAGTGGGAGTTCAGCATCCCCTGAGCAGGGCTGTGACCGGCCTCAGGAACAGCCTGGTGAAGTTCGGCTTGGCCATGTGCTGCTGTGTTCCTGTCTGCGCAGGAAAAGTGTGACACTGCGGTTTCCTTCGTAAGAAATGTATCTCTGTTGAAAAGGAAGCATATTTCCTTTTGAAAAACGGTGTCATGAAGAAAACCACAGGATACTGCAGCGGTGAGGCTGGAAGTGCTGTGTGTGACAAGGTCTGTGCCCTGTCCCCCGGGCACGGGCTGTGCTGGGTCTGTGCGCCGTGAGAGCCCTCACCGAGCACACAGGTGACCACCGCCTGTCTGCGGGATGCTTTTCCCTCTCAGCAAATTTCAGCAAGTTTGACAAAAGAAAAGGGGTTAGTGGTATCATTGCCGCTGTGCAGAGGAAGAAATAAAGCAAGGAAGAGTTAAATTTGTAGGAAAGAAATGGCAGAGTGCAGTGTAAGATTCAGGTCTCCTGAGACTGGTTTTTCTGCCGCTCTGTCACGTTCTATTGCCATTTATAATGATCCTATTTTAGAAATAGATGGTGAATTGGAGCACTAGAGATGAGGATTAATTTGTATATTGGCTGGTGATGTTCATCCCTTTTTTCTTGGTTGCCATTGTCCAAGGTGCCAGAAATGTTTTGTGTAATCTCCTTTTCCTAGAAGATGTTTCTGAACTGTTTATCAGTTAAAAACATCGAAGGTGAACAAGTCAGTTGGGATATTTAATTTTTGTGTTGTCGTTCAGCAAAGATTGGTGTAAAGGCTCTATCCTCTGCAGTTTTTAATTTCATGTAGGTAAGCAAAAGCTACATGAATCTTTTCCCGTGTCACGCTTAGCAGGGGTCACCATCCCATTACCCTGACCCCCGTGTGCCTCAGCCCGGTCGGTTTGGGGTGTGCAGGGAGCTGCCCGTGGGAGATGTTGCAGTTATTGGTGCGAACACCTCATCTACCCAGAGAGCAGAACAAATTGCTTTGCTTTAATCTCCTCGTTCAGCGTGAAAAAAAATTATGATCTAAAAATCAAAATTTACAAATATAGTCTTGGCAAGGTTGATCATCCTGTGTTTTAGTCATGGTGATTTCTATGACGAGATTTGCTTATTATTATTGCTGGAAGTATTGGGGAATTTTCTTCCACAAAATTCGTGTCTTAATTTAGCATTCAGCAACCACCAGTTCTCTCTAAATCTGTGGTATCTTGCCTACTATTTTAACCAATACAACATAAACCTGTGGCATAAAGAGGCAGGAATAACAGGATCAGTGAGGAACTAAATTCAGATTAAAGTCTCTCGATATCTTTCCCTTTTGTCTGTATGCCATTGGTATAAATTATCATTATCGTAATTAAACAGAAAAGGCACCCTGTGAGTTTTGCATTCCCTCGATGATGCCACAGGAACAATATGCATGAAATAAATGTGATGGTTGCTATAAAGTCAACTTCCACAGTAGCTTTTAAAGTTTGCTGTAAAAATCTTTGGCAGTTGTGCAGTTCATAGTGAATTAATCTCTTGCTTTTTAGTTCATTGTATATTTTGAAGCTATAAAATTAATATTTACAGCTGTGTTATTGTATTGTTGAGTTACTCATTACTGTATTAATGGACATCTCATCATAAATAGAAATAACACCATATACCATAACAGCCTGGTTACTCAATGCTATTTTACTATTATTTCCATTACATTATTTCAGAAATCCTCACCTTAACAGCAGTTGGAAATTTGTAAATATTCTGCTGCTTTTGGGCGGGACTTGAAGTGCTCAATAGCTTCAGAATTACAGGCCAGTTTCCCTTTGCTGTTAGAACACGTGAGCTACACGTAATTTTAAATAAAATTGCGATACCAGGTGCCATGTGCAGAGCGGGGTGTGCCTTAACACCTTGTCTGAAATGTGGTATTTTAGACAATATTGCACTCCAAGGAGATTCTTCATTTAAACCCTTGATGATTTTGTATTTGCCTCTTATTTTCTTTCAAAAACTAGAAGTCTGTTTTGACAAGAGTTTTACACATAGAAACACTAATAGCATGCTAATTCCGCTCAGAAGCTGACAGTGCACAACTGGCATTGGGATAACCCCTTTCCCTAGCTGGAATTACAATCAGCCTTCAAAACTGATGTTGTTTAGGAGACGTGGTTAATCTGCCTCGTGCTTACTCACTTGAACAATAAGATCAGCTCAGGATTCCCTCAGGCAGAGTGTAATAATGATTTGTCACTTTTGGAAAGGACATTTCCATTTATTAACTTGCACTTTTTGCCAGGGATCTGGGCTTCAGTCATTGTAGGTTTTGAACACACAGGGTTCCATCTGATTGAATTTTTCCCAATGTGTTTGTGTTCTGTGAGTTTTGTAGCAGAATTGTCACGACTCTAAAGCTACATCAAAAATTCTGAGCATCAACCGGGCTTAATTCAGCGGCAATTTTATTTCACAGCTGGTAATTCCAGCGCCCCTCGGCGTGGCTGTCCTGGAGTGTGACGCTGGCTGTGAGGGATGGTTTCGCTCACAGGATGGAGGCTGCGCCTCGCGGCTCTGAATTGTGCTCAGGAGACACCGCGGAGCCCTTGTGTGAAACCCCTGGGAAGCGAAGGAGCCAAAGGCAGCAGGGGAGCTGGGCTCTGAGCAGGGGGCCTGTGCCGTAGGCAGGCAAAAGGACCCTGCTGGAGATCGGATCACAGGAGACCACAGGAGTCTTTTCTGCGTGGCAAAGGAGGAGTCTGGTATCCAAGGAGGGGAAGGGATGGGGAAACCATTGTAGTTTGGAGAAATTTTCACAGGCTGTAGAGAAAGCGTGGGAGATCACAGTGTAGAACACCTCGCACAGCATGTGATGTGGCACAAGAGAAACGGGGACAAGTCTTCAGGAAACTCTCCTTAATCCTGGGATTGAGGAAGTGGATTGACAAGGGTCAGATCCCAAATTAGTCTCTGAGTCTTTGTACCTTCATACTTCTCTGTGCTGTCCTGATGTCACCTGAGAAAGCAGTGCAGATGGAGAGCATGGCTTAGCTGGATGTTTGCATCTCCTGCCTTCCATCTGCTCATAGGTAATATGTATTTCCGATATTACTTTAAAATTGTAGCAATGGTTTCTGGGCCATGTTAACTTCATTATTAGCAGTGTCGAGCAGAATATCAAGGCAAAGTTGGAGGAAAAAAAGAATTTGAAGGCAGGGCCTGCCTGTGTGTTATTTTTAGCACTTTTTGGAGTGACTGTTCTTAACTGCCAGGAGCTGACAAGCAGGAGAAACACAGTGTGAATCAAGATGTTCACTTGTCATCTGTTCACATGTTTAATTTGTGAATTTGACATGCAAATGGTTCCTGTGCCACTGGTGTTGATGTGGCTGAGTGATGTACCAGCCGTGCTGGTGCCTTGGAGCAGCTCTCTGGGGGCCGGGGTCTCACAGAAGCAGGGGGTTCTGGCCATGGGCTGGCAGCCCTGTGGGGCTGGGCGTGAGGCGTCCTGCCTGGATTACCAAGGCAGCACAACCTAACGTGTGTGAGTTCTCTGTTGTGAGTGCGCTTGTTCATCATTGTTATAATAAAAATAGAGAAAGAAATCCCAAGAGGAGTTTCCAAAAGCAGGCAGTATTTTTATGTATTCTGAAAGTGGTAAATTAGTCAAAAACCTCCCCAGGAGAATGAATACCTCTTGCTGTCCGGTAAGCTCCAAGATGTTCAGCAGGAGATGAAATGTTCACTTGAACGAGACCCTTATTTGCAGTTTGCCCCCCACAACCCGGTGTGGTGCCCACCTAGCCCAGGCACGGACACCTAAAGCCCCCCAGGCCCCTGCTGGCCAGTGTTCCACGTGCACAAGAAGCCTGGCAGTGTGACCACCAGAGCAGAGAGAGGAGACTCGTCACACAGAACAGAGCGAGAGGCATTAAAAATCAGCAATTGTACCAGGAAAGGAAACTGAATAAATTTGTCAAATAGTAGAGACACAGAAGGAGGCGGTGAGTAACTGGGAGAAAGAATGCATGGAGATGGATTATTGCAAGAGAAGGAGGGAAGCCACAAGTGGAAAGTGAGGTGAACACAGAGATAAATGGAGTGAATTTAGCGAGGAAAACAAATATACTTCACTGAGTCTGGAAATCAAAATGTCAAGATGCTGTGTTAAGAGATTTAATAATTCTGTGATGTGCTTTGTGGCATGTACCGAGCTACAGCAATTTCACATAGTCAAAAAGACAATAGAAAAGTTTCCACTTGCCAGTTTTTCCCAAGGCTTTCTGGTTTTTAACACTTTCTTGTCTATGGTATTTTTCCATATGGTCGAAAGATGTCCCGGTATAATGTGTGTGAGGGCTGAACGGTGGCTACAGGTGGGGTCTGACGAGATCTGTGGAAGAGTAACCAGCACCTGTTAATGCTGGAGCTGCCAAGGTCCAGCAGCAGAGTGGCACAGGGGCACATGATGTCCTTTATTCAAGTCATGGTGTCCCTTGTGCCTCCAGTGCATGGGAAGAAGGGGGCGAGATTCCTGAGCTGCAAAATGTTCAGGATGACTTGTGGCCAGGATTTACTCTCCTACCTACATCCAGAGCTCTTAGTGCAATTCCGTGGGGTATTCCTGTTTGTCTCTGGCTGATTGCCCGGGGTTAGTGCATGGCTTGTGCAGCAGCCCCGCGAGGGGGCCCAGCGTGTGCCCCTGGGGCTCCTTCCTGCCTCTGCTGGGGACAGAAACACCACTGCCCCTGGCCTGACACTCAGCAGATCCTTTTGCTTGGTTTTGGCTTTTTATCTGAAAGAGAATCAGCTCCCACCTTTGTGTGGAGTAGTGGGGAAATGGTTCCATTGCCTCAGCCCCTTCTGATAGGGATGTTATTCCAAAAGCCTCAGCAGCTGATCTGGCGAGGGAACAGGAAAACGTGTTGTATTCCATAGTACAGCTGGGCTCCAGTTCTACTGGCTTCTTTAAAGCACTAGTTTAACATTTTCTTCTGTGATTCAAGTTAGCATTAAAACTCTGACAACAGCTGTTGCTTAATGTAGAAATGGCAAATAGATTTTAAAATCCAAGACATTTTCCTTCCCAAATCACTTACATTCTTCCTACAGAACCTAAAATGATCATAAGGTTTTCTTCTGGCTCTTAGAGCTAATGAATTGGATTTTAAACTCTGTACTTGCTACAGCTTATGACCTCTAACTTAGAAGATAAACGAAATGTGGAAAATGGGTACAGAAAAAAATTCTCCACTATTTGCATTCCCTTGCCTGATGAATATGTAAGGGACTGATTTTTTGAAATATTTTCTGAGTTCAATATATCAAGGCAGGGGCATATACCGATTTATTATTATTGTTATAAACAGACAGTAAAAACAATCCACTCCCCTTGGGAAGTAATATGGTAGTAAAACTAACTGTTGCAAAGCAAGCAAAGTATTTCTTTAAAAATATCAGATGGTCTTGACTTTGTGAAGGGCTAAACCTTCAGTTCTGTACCGGCCTTGCACTGTTTCATTACTTTTGTATCCCAGTAATTCCAGAGGCTTCAGATGGGATCAAGATCCCTGCGTGCTGTGCCCTTCATCAGCTTAAGAATCAAGCTCATCAGAAGGATATCTTAATAAAAACTTGTCACTTAAATTGTACTTCAGGTGTTTGATAAAACCAGGTTATGGCAGTTCTGGTCAGCGTTCATCTGCTTGCAGCTGTTTTCCTAATTAGTGCACATGGCCACTTACCTTTGTGTTTAGCTCTACAGAACAGAGCAGGCGCTTCCCGGAGGAGTCGGACAGTCGGGATCACTCGCTGGGAAGTGCCCAGTGTGGGGCTGTTCTGGAGTGCACCTCAGCAGACGTGTGGCTTTGGGGCTGGGCTGTGGCAGACACCACGTCAGTGCTGCAGGGCAGAGCCCCTCTGAGGGGCAGAGCCCCTCATCCTGAATAAAGCGCTGCTGTGGGGTGTCTGTGGCCCTTACCCTCACCAGCGGGAACGAGGTTTCAACCCCAGCCATGGATTGTGTGTTTATCAGTAGCTAAGTGACTAAATAGCAAAAAAAACCTCTTCTTTTTTTTAATACTTAATTTCCTTCTTATCAGAGTCAAAGTGTGTGACTACTACAACTCCCTCATGTGAAAGCCAGAGATCTCCCTGTGCTGTCAGGGGATGCGAGGATTAATGACTCCTGCTAATTGTATGCTTGGAATACGCTCTGTGGAAGACTGTGAATATCTACGATCAACCTGAACGATCTGAAGTTAATGCCCTGGCTGGGAAAGCCTCCCCAGCTGCCCGGGACAGCGCCTTCCCCTCAGAGATGCTGCCTCCCAAGGGCTCAGCCACTTCCCAAACTTCCACACTCTTCTGGCTTCCAACCTGGGCTCTCCGGCTCCTGGCAAACCTCTGCCCTGCCCTCTGCCCCCACTCTGGTTTCCAGCCACACAGCTCTGCTCGCTGTCAGCGTTCCATGGAGTAAAGCATAAAAAGCTGACAACCTGGCATTTTTTCTTGCTACTCTGTAATTTAAAGCTAAATATGGATCCGGGTCTGCCTTGGCTTGTTTTGGAATTGCCTCTTAGTTATTTTGGCACCATTTCCCCCCAGTGTAGTAGGCTGCCATGTGTAAGGGCTGGTAGCTGCCATGGCTGTGACTCGCTGTTCACTTCAGACGGTACCTGGGTTACAACCCATCAATGAAACGCAACCTGAATTCCTGTATGGCGCTTCTGGAGCTGCCCCGGGACCCAACTCTCAGCTAGCACTCCCAAAGCGCTCGGAATTAACACAAGGTGGCACTCTCAGGTATTACACGCTTTGCATCGCTTCCAGATTTACTCTACTTGGCTCTTAGAATTCCTGCTTAACCCAGAAGACTTTGTTTCCCAAATGATTCCAAAACTTTTCTGCTTCAGTAAGATGCCTTTTAGGTATAATGAGTAAGAAAATGTAACCAAAGTGCTACTGAGGGCTGCAAAAGTCAAGCTGAACCCCAGGCCCTGCTCAGAGTACCAGTTCCTCTCTTTTCAGGAGAAAGAGTCCAACACGCCCGTGCTTTTGCGGGTTTGTTAGCACACTGTATGTGTTGGTAACTTGTTGCTTAGGTGTTTGTGTGAGTTTGAGTGAGATGTCATCTCTAAATGTGGGAATAGTGGTAGAACATGAGTAGAAAAGTTCATCCTCTGCACGTGCCTTGGGTGGTGGGTAAATCGAGCATTTTGAAGATGTATCACTGGTTGTACTGTATGAAAACTTTTCGCCAAGTTAGTAATTTCTGGGAGTTCAAATGGATCATTTTCCCTTATTTCTCAGCTCAGATGAAGACAGCTGAATTCCAGAAGATAAGAACATTTTCAGTGAAAAGTTACTGACAGTTTAATAGAAAGAATAAATTTGTAGTTGCAACACTCACAATAGCAAAAAAGGGTGTGTTTTTTATTCTGATAATAGAAGCAGCATTGTCAAAAATATCGACGTGGGAAAGCTCTTGTGAGTTCTATCAATAGGGAATTTGCTGAGGAAAAATTATAGGCTTTGGCTGGTTCCTATAGTGGAAAAATTCCCTTTTCATTGGACACCATTGCTCATTGCAGCTTCAGCATTTACAGTTCAACACCTACAAGAAACTCAGGATTTTCCTTAGGGACAAAATGGTCCCATTCCAGCTTTCACAGAGCAGCGCTCACAGCTGTCAAATTGGGTTTCCAAGAACACTTAATTTTGTTCCTTTCTTGGAACATAGAGAGGAGCGGCCTTGGCCAGCCCTGGAAATGCTCATGGAGCACTTGCTCTTTGCTCCTTCCTACTCTGCTTTGGGAATTAACCTGGGAAGCCCCTGGGAGGTGTTATTCCTGGAGTTCAATGCTGGTGGATTAAACATAAAAATTCACATTGGGGCGCAGTGTGGGGCCTGTTTGTGGCTGTACTTTGCTGCATCACAGCTCACGCTGCAAACAGAGTCAGCTCAGGTGACTTTGCAGTGGATACAGGGCGGCAGATACAACAGTCTTGTTGTAGTTTCAACTTGATCAGCTTTCTGTGTTTCACAGCATATCGATCCTGTGCTTTGGACACTTGTGTTGCTTTAATGTTTCCTAAGCAGTTTTCCTGAGGCACAGCATCTCCCAGTTCCACGAGATGCTCCAGCATTTACACAGTACATTTCCTTCCTGTCGCAACATCCTGGAGCTATTTCTTCAGAGACAGATTGTTTGAGTTTCTGCAAGTCAAAGAATGTTCAGTACTGCAGAAGAATCGCTGAAGCTGCCATCACACGGTACTTCTGGCTGCACACACCGCATTCTGTTCATTTCTTTCACCTCCCCAAACCTATTTGGAAAGCGCCCTTGGAGTGCTTTAAAAATGTTAACACGTTGTCAGTCAGTATGTTGTCAGAGCTGTTCATTTGTCCTTTCTTGCTTACTTGGAGCTTAGAAATGATTCAAGAATGGAGCTGTTCCAGAAGCTTGTAAATACTGACAGGTTTTTCACTGCTCCCGGTTCCCAGTCGGTTTGGCCGAACGGAACAGTAGTGAGCAGACACACAGGTAGTTCACGTACCCGACTTTCTCCCTGGTTTTGTACCTCATTCCGTGCTGGAACAGATGCCACACGTTGTTTGGAGTGCAGCTCTGTGTGCCAGGCACAGGAGTTCTGTGGAGAAGATGCGCACTCCCGCTGAGCCCTCGGTGCTCCCAGAGCGGCCACATCTGCCCTGGGGTGGCCGCGCTGCCTGCAGAGCTGCTGGCTGCCTTGCCGTGTTCCTTCTCCAGGTGCTGGGAAATCACATCTATAACAGCTGATGGCCTCTGTAGAAACAACATCTCTCTTTAAACAACCCTTCTGCTATCGGAGGTCATATGTTTTCCTGGAGACTCCAAGTAATGTTTTTGTCACAGTTGAAAAATGCTGGGGAAGAAGCTCTGAAAGAGTGAATAGAATGGATCGCTCTGACATCAAGAGCATTCTCCCACTCTCATGATCTTAAACGCGGTATTTGAGTGGTTGTTCAAGAACAATCGTGGCCTTCAGTAGGGTGCCAGGCAAGGCAGAGCTGCAGCTTGTGGCGCATCATCCGTGCTTTCATGGCTCTGGCCTGGGAGGCAGGGCCGGGCTCACGAGCTGGGCACATGATAAGGGACAGGGGGTGCTTTATTTGCTGTTTGTGCCTCTGGCAGCTGCCCCAGGAGAAGGAGCAGCTCAGCCGGCCTTGCCTTGCCCAAGGGGTGGCTCCGCAGCTCCCTCCTGTGCTCAGCAGCGATCCCCGTGCTGGGATTCCCGAGGCTGCACAGCAAGGTGGCCGCGCAGAGACAGTCCAGCCCTTCCTCTGCTGAATGCAGAGCCACAGCTGGGCCAGGAGAGCTCCATTCTGCACAACCCGAATGTTCTGTAACTCTTCAAATGCTTTCCTGTGCCAAAATAATTTGGACGGACATATTCAAGCATTAAAAATAGTAGTTCTGTTACCCTGTTTGTCCTTTTCCACACAAAGTGGAAGCTTGAAAACACACGTGTTGATTTTTTAGGGAAACATCAAGGAATTGTTTTCTTTTTGCTGAATTTTGAAGTTAACAGCCAATGTACTCAACCAAAACAGCAGAAAATGCTAAAATGGATGTGAAAGGACAGTGCAAACCATCTCACCCTCCTTCAAGGCCTACTCGTGCGCAGTGACTCTGCTATAAACACTCCGTATGTTCCAGCCTGGGCTGTCAGAGCTGCTCGCTGCCTGTGCTCTGGAGACATGGGAGCAGATGGTGCTGGAGCTGTGCCACCGACAAGGGTTGCACATGCGAGATTCTAACAGAGACAAATCGCCTGAAAAGGGACTTCATGTTACCCGTGGCTGCTTGGGGGAACTCTGCAGGAACTTCTTCAGGTGTCTGTGGAAAATGAGGCTTTTCCTCCCACTCCGAGAGTTCAGAGAAATTTTGAGACACTTGTGAGACCCCACAAGAACCAGGAGTTCAGTATAAAATGAAATGATGTCTCAATCCTAAACTCATTCACTGGTGCGAGTCCATCAACGGCCACTGCGGGCTCTGCAGTGTGAAAGCTGATAGGAACAACCTCTCTGAAAGGAGATATCTCTGTGCTTGCTTCCACCCTTGCAGAACAGTGTTCTCTAAAGTGAAAAGCAGGAGTTATAAATTTTTTACATTTCATCTTCTTGCATGACGGATCAGGTTCTTTAAGAATCTTTGGTGAAAGATCCCAGGAACAGCATTTTGCAAATGCATGTGGTGTTCCCATGGAGGTTCATAGCAATGTCCTCAGCCCTGGCAGGAAGTGAGGGTGTGAGCGGCTTGCAGTGCCCAGTGCTCCCCACATCCAAAAGGCCGGGTTTAACGGAAAAAAAGCTGCAGTTTATGAAAGTGATCCTATGTATTGAACTTCCATGTTCTGACACCAGGCCTTCCCTGTGGTGGTGTGAGATCTCAGCAACTGGAGCTGAAGGTGGTGGTGGTGCTACTGGAGCTCGCTTTTATGAATAGAAAAAAGATCAAATTCATAACTGATTAAAACAAAGCTAAAAGCAAAGTTTATGCAAGACTGACCAGAATGAAAAATGAAAGCCCAGTGTCTATCAACTGGCAGTGTTTGCACACTGTTAATCATCTCCAGCAGCCAGCAAGAAGCTTTATTTTCAAATCTTTTGTGTGTTTTTATTTAAAATAGAAATATGGATGCAATATGTAATGTTCAAAACTCACCCCAAAACTTCTGGAGGCCACAAAAGAACGAAACAGCTCAGTCCTTTGCATGGATGAGCACAGCTTTGCAAACTGGCCCTTGGAAAGGAGTGGCTGGGCTCCCTGGGCCACCCTCAGCAGGTGACCCAGCCCCGCTGGCCGCAGCTCCAGCAGTCTCTGCTCTGGGGGCACCACGCTTTAAACTGCTCGTCTCAAATCTGGGGTTTCACAACATAAACCCGAGCAACCGAAACAGCAGGTCATCCACACGCAGGGTAGCTTGGATACCTTTGGGGAATGTTTGGACATTTTGTCAATGTGCCGATAAAATATCCTGTCTTTGTGTCACTTTCAAAGATAAACTAAAGCAGTTTCCAGTCGGAATTGACTGCAACCTGTGTCTTTCGTTCTTTGGAAAGACCTTAGGGCCGAGCCCCAGTAACCTAGATCTGAGCGCAGCCCGGAGCCTCGGTGCTGAGTAACCCAGCTGTGATTGACGGCAGAAAATCCCCGGGGTGTGAATTCCCAGCAAGCATGAAGGGATTACGGTCCAGCCCCTGGTGATGGAATGACCGTGTCACAGTGCACAGCCTTTAAACCAAGGCGGTGCCTAGCAGCAAATCTGTGGATACGGGTACCAGTTTTGCAGTTTTCTGTTGTCTCTGTGCGTACTTATAGCAGGAACAACCCCATACTCAGCCCCTCTTTAGTATTGAACTGTTCAGTGTTAAATAAAATTGGTGAATATGAGTATTTTGTACATATAAAGTAAGAAATTCAGGATATCAAAATCAGGAAGTACCTGGGGTTTTATAAGATGCCTGAGGATTCAGGTTAATGATGAATACGAAGAGTAATATTCACAGTAAGTGAGTAAGTACAACTGACATCATATCAGGAGCTTAGTCTGGGTGGAGGTGAAAATGATAATCCACAGACGTGAGTGTTTCTTTTGCCAGCACAAACTCTGCCTCGGCAGGGCTTTGTTCCCCTTGCTTTCCCTGCTCGCTGCTCGTTGTCTCCCGGGTGCTTTGGCTGTTAACACAAGCAATATTTACCCAAATGTCACACCTAATTGCACGTGCTAATGCTCCGTGCATGAGAGATGAGGAGTACAAAGGAGCTTCTTTTCACCTATTCCGACAGCACAGAACAGCTTAAGCTGCAACCTACATTTTACAGGGTGGAACGAAGAGTAAAGGGCAATTTTTCATCTCGATAAATACACTTCTCCAGCTTTATTCTGTTGACAGCAGCGTTTTCACAGACTGGGACATACCTGGTTGTATTGGAGTGTGGTTTAGAACATCCCAATATTCACTCCAGAAACAAACTTTTAGATACCCAAACTCCAAAGAGCATTTTTCATGGGAAGGTAGGAACCTGGAGGCTGTGCTGAACAGTGCTGTGGGTGTCTCTATGTTAGACAGACTTATTTAAAGCAACAGGATAAAATCCTAGGTCTGATATGCTCAAAAGACATCTTTTGCCAAAAAAACCCAACAATTCAAACCCAAGGATGTCACTGTGGTCTATTTTTGAAAGGCTTGTCTTGAAAACGTCTGATCACCTATTGCTCATAACAGCGTCGCGTTCTCTCTGCAGCCTCGTCTGAATGGAATCGGGGCTGGAAGGGCTGGGAGCGTCCCAGGGTGTTTGCCTGTCAGGCAAAGCAGCCAGGAACTGTGCTGAGAGTTCAGTTCCGGTTGTTTCTACTGGTTCTGTTCCTGAGGAGCAGGACTGTCCTTTGGAGTGGAAGCACAGTCTCTGAGGTTTAATTTAGAAATGTAAGCAGAGCTCTCAGTAACTCAGCCGGCAGACACTGGATGGAGCCCTACTCTCCGAGGAGCCCCGCTCCAGCTGCATCCGATGTGGCAGCGTGGATCAGAAAGGAAAAGCCGCCTTAATGAATCCTTCAGGCGTTTTCTCAAGAAAATGTTGGATCTAAAAATAGTGTGTGGAGCAGCAGCTGTGGCTCCCATCCCGGGCAGAGGCTCTGCCCAGCCCAGGCAGGACAGAGCCTTCCTCTGGGGCCGGCTGGGAGAGGCGGCGAGTCTGGGGCTGGGGAAATGCCTGAAATGAAAGGGAACGATAAAAACAAGTCCCTTCCAAAAACCAGTCAATCTGGGTTTGATTGCACCGGAGAGGGGAGTTCCTCTGGAGCTGGCTGCAAAGGGAAGAGGACTGGAGCCAGCAGCTGAAGCCTCCAGGCACAATGACAACATGTTTTGGAAAGTTCTGGATCAAGTCTTTTGTTTCTTTATTATTCTGTGGTTGAGCGTATGCCTCTGCTGGGAACGCAGTTTTGCTTCATCAACCACACTTGTTTATTTATAGATTTATTTTTTTTAATCAAAATTATAGAGTAGCTTTGCCAGTACTTATTACACCGAAATAAAGTCAGGACAAAGCCCTTTGAAGCTACAAACATTTTCAGGCCTTTCATTAGTATATCGAGGGTTTGATTCTTAGAAAGAAAAAATAAGCATTGGAAGAAAAAGGGCAAAGTTTCCTGTGTTTTTTAATATAAGTAAAGGCATTTTTGAGATCCCTGATTTCCCTTTTCTCTTTCCTGCTTCCCCCAGGCAGGCAGTGGTAGCATCTGTCTGGTGAGGGGCACCCAGGGCAGTCAGTGCTCGCCGGCCACAGCGGCAGGACATTGACCCGCCCCAGCTGGACGGTTCTTTGCACTGGCTTCAGATCTGGGCGATTGTTTTTAAAGAGCCCGGATATTTTAAAAGGAGCCTGATGTGGTTGCTGCTTGTTTTGGTGATAGATTGGCTGGCAGCTTTCTGCTTGTGTGGTTCTCATTGGATACCAGCACTTTCACTTGGGTCAGAGGCTGACTGTGCAGCCTCCTGGTGATATGAATCTCCTTATCGTATCACTGAAACACTGCCAGCCCATTTTATGCAATAGTATCCTTTTACTGCCTGGAGAGGCCTTCAGATTTTCCTTTAATTTATATTGCAAGTTCAAGAGTTGCACATACACAACAGAATAATCCAGGCTGGGTCCTGTTCTGCATCCTGAGAGGAACGTCTGTGAGATACTTCCCAGTGTCTTTGAAGAAAGAGTCTCAGCCTCTCCTGCACCATTCTCTTTACAAGCATGGACCTTCCCCGAGTGTCTGGAAGAAGCAGTTACAGACAGGAGTGTGTCAGCCACTCCAGGGCTGAGGAGCTGGGGAGCAAGGGGAGCTCTGCAGGAGAGCCCCAGCTCTGCCTCCCATTCCTGCTCATCCCGAGCCCTGGGAGCTTTCCGTCACAAACAGCATTTAACAGAAAGCTCACGTGTTGACTTTGTCCTCTCCAAGTGCTGCAAAGCCTTTGGTGAGGGTGGCATGTAAAGGAAAGGAGACCAGAAGTGCACAAAAGCTGCTACAAATTTCTGATCACTGAAAACCATTACTTGTGTCATTCCTCAAATTCCTGGTCTCTCCACGGCACCTGGCAGGAGGCAGCTCAGCTGTTCATCTCCTACCTCAGTGACACAGTCAGACATCTCTGGCAAACTCTGGATATCTCTTCAAAATAATTTCATTAGCCTAAGTATCTTCAAATAATTAGATGTAAAAGCTATTACCCGCAATTCCATATGCAGGGCTGCAGCCTGAGTTTGGAAAACATATGGACATCCCAAACTCTAATGAGCCGGCGCTGTCTTTAGAGGAGAAAGAAAAGCTGTTTTCCTTTATTCTGTAATCATGGAGTGAATGTTAATCAGAATAGTTACCATTTCAGCTAGTATCCATCGGGATTCAGGGAAACACTAAATAGCAGCATGTCAGTCTATTCCCAGCTGGGAATGCAGTCCGACATGCCACCTGGCAGCTTGCTCCTCTGGGGAGAAGATCTAGGAAAAGAGGAAGTATGAGTTGTCAGATTTCCTCTCATTCCTTTCGCACGTTTCCTCGGGATCTCTGTAGCTGCAGTGCTTGTTGGGACCCCGTGTCCTCGGTGGTCTCTGCACAGGGATCTTTGTGACAAGATGAAAGCAGGGCCGAGGCTGCAGGGGTGGCTGTGAGCTGCAGTGTCACCTCCCTGCAGAGCAGCTCGGCTTTTCCTGATTTTAATGGATAACTCACTGCAGCAAAAACAACCCCCACGGGAGGGCAAGGTGGGAGCGTGTCACAGGGTGGGAATCACCTCTGGCTCCCTGGGAGGCAGGAAGGAAGGAAGGAAGCGTGGGGATCTGCCCTCTGACAGCCCCCAGCCTCAGGTCAGCTCTTTGATCAGGCCCCAGCTGAAGTCCCAGCTCATGATCTTTTTCTGTTGTTCTACTTCTTCCTTCTATTTTTAATCATCAGGCTGACCAAGCTTCCTTCTCCGGGAGGCACAGGAACCAGGGCTTCCTCTGTGCACTTGCTGCCCTGGTTTTTAATTCCAGAAAAAGTGAGGTTGCTGGGGAAATCCAGGGTGAGATTTCTCCAGCACTGACACTCGGTGTGTTTGTCTGCTCATTCAAATTCTGCCATGACCTGCCCAACCGCTGTTTTAATTGCTCCGTGGCACATTCTGTCCTTAGGGTCTGTCCCTTCTTTGAACTGAGATCACCTTAACCCCATCCCAAGTTTGATGCTCTCCACAGACTCCAGTGCTGCCACAGGCCAGTAATCACAGCACTAATTCTGCTCTTATTTCAACTGAAGCTCTGTCATTTTGTCTTTCTTGGCAAAACCAAGCCTGTTTCACCTCACAACACTTTTCTGAAAGCAGCTCTTCCTGTCAAGTGAACTGTGTGTTTTCTTCCATCTGTGTTCTGTGCTCAGGAATGTCAAATCCCGTTCACACTCACTAGTGAGTACTCACCTGTACACTACTGCTGCCAGGACTTAACACAAAAGGCAGATAAGTTCTCATTTGAGGAATAAATACACTGGGTGTAAACTGTAAATATTTTTGGTTCAATAAATGTTACTGTTGTTAAAGTAAACTGATTCCATCACATCCCAGAGGAGTTCTGCTGCGTGGTTCCTGTGCTGGGTGAGTGACCACGCGGATGCTCTGCACCCACAGGGCTGACTGGCCGTGCTCAGGGAACACTCGGGGAACTGAGGGGTGTTTGCATCCACAGGGCAGAGACAGCAGCTTGGGAGGTGCTGTCCTACCTTTGGAGAGGAGCCAAGCACAACATTGGAAATGTTTGTTTTTCTTGTGGGGACCATTGCTACAGCAGTTACTACAGAATGAGATTAAGAACCTTTTTCAAGGTTAGCAGGAGAATAAAGAGCTAAATAAACCCGTCAGTGAATTTAAAGTGAATGCAAGGTGAGACAACAAAAATGCAGAATGAATAAAGGTCTAAATATTCCATCTAGCCAGTCACAACCCAGGAGGGCTGGTGGCTCTGTCAGAGGAGGGCTGGTGTAAAACACCTTGGTTCTGAGCAACCCAGTCAGCTTGAGCACAGCGCAATTGTTGATCAAATCCACGTTTTCCAGTGAAACCATCTGCAATGTGATTTGTCTTGCCTGACCAGAATCTAATGAGAACGCACTCGTGTGTGGCAGTACATGAGTTTCTGTGCTGTTGTTGACAGCTTCAATTGTTATTCTCATAAAATTGGAAAATAATCATAACGCTGCCCACAGAGAAAATGGAAATATTCTGAGAAAGCTGAATTGTCTCTGAGATGTCTACATCCAAGGGATGGAGACAATGCAACACTGGATTACCAAGGGATTCCAGGCATGGAGCAGCAGAATCCAGGGCACGGGAGGAGGCAGAGGCACAGAGTTCACAGGCATGCCTGGCTGCCTTTGCAGAGCGTATCCTGCAAACCTGTCAAATGTGGCCGTGCCTTCAACAAGTGCAGATGCAAGAAAACGTCTGAAGACAAGTTTGGGCTCTGAATGGAACAGCTGCACTGTTATTAGAAGATTCATAAAACCTACAAAAGACCTCATGAATTTCTAAAGGCTCTGAAATGAAGAGTGTGCAGAATAACATCTGCTCGTCTTTCCTGAGCTCTATTGTTGCATCTGCCCTGATAAAGAATCCCAAAGAATGCCCATTGTTTGTATGTTTTCTAAACACTTTAGGAGACATCATTTCTAACAGCTCATTTGAATCTCCAGGAATATCCTTTGACACAAATTCCCTCTGCAATCAAATGGGAATTAAGAGAAAAATCTGTTCTTGTTTTACTATTTGTAAAAGAAATCTGCTGAAAATCAAACAAGTACAGTTGCCGGAGGCACTGACGGGAATGGTCGGGCACTGAACGGTTGGTCCCTTTCTGTGATTTCCCTTTGGTCACACAAAGCTCTTACTCCCGCTAGTGACTGGAGGGAGGGAGAATACACGGAATTTTCAATGCCCGTGAAACCTTACAGGGCCTCAACAGTACTGAAATAATTGAGTGATGGTAGCAGGAGTGGGAGCGAAGAGGTTACAGGGAAATGTGCCACCTCTTCTTCCCCTCTTCAAAACATTCCAAACAATAACAGATGTGAGAATGGCAAACCTGAAAGTAAAATCAACCCCCTGTTATTGATTTAGCTTCTGAACAAGCTTTAGTTCTTCATCCTTCTGAGTGTTATTCCAGGTCGGAGGGTTATTTTGTAAGATGGAAGATCTTCTGTGGAGAAGCTTGGAAAAGGCAGTGCTGTGGGATAAGCTCTGCAGAATCACTGAGCTATTTGGGTGTTGTGCAGGTAAAGTAAAAGTACCACGGCTGCTAGAAAATCCATTGTCTGTCTTCACTCCATCACCAGGGTCAGTGGACAAACAAAGGCTTCATTCAGTGTTAGACCAACGTGGTTCTGAGATTTAACCTGTTTGAAAGAGGCAACACGAAGAAATTGAGAACATTTGAATTCTTCTAACTGGATAATTCTGGCTCCTTCTCTATGATCTTGTGAGTGTCTTGGGTAATCTCAACAAGGTACAGGGAGCTCCCTCTTGACTGACATTTTCTAATTGTTTTGTGACCTTTTCTCATCTCTCTCTCTCTTCCTCGCACTCAAGTCAGTGCTTATTAAAATAAATTCAAAAATTTTACGTAATTAATATTGATTACTGTAGGCAGTGGTGCTGAAAATGCATTTTATTGGCTGTGCTGCCTCACAGACCCTCCTGCAGAAGCTGAAATTGTAGATCAGAGTGGTGGGATGCCTTTAGAATCTGCACATCCAGTCTGCTCCAGATAGGTCCAGATGACAGGTCCAGTCTTGGATTGAGCTGGAATAGGATAACATTTCAAATATGACAAATAGAGTGGTAATTTTAATATAATCCAGATTGATAATATTATTTTAATGTTATTTTTAACATACATAAATATTATTTCAATATCATCTCTAAGTTAGGCAACAGGCCTCTTTGTTACTTTGAATAATTGGTAATTGAAAAATCTTTCCCATCTGTTTATAATAAAAAACATCTGCTCAACATCTGCCAGAGGGGAAAAGTCTTTGGTGGGAGAGAATCTGTGGATTGGAGAGAACGGTCTCTGTTCCGAGGGCAGGAATCGTTGGGTGCACTTGCATTATCTGCCTGTTCCCAGTTTAAATCCACTCCCATCCAGAGATGTTTCCTGGGAGGAGGAAGAGCTGCCAGCTCTGCCTCAGCCTCATCTCCACATCTCCCTCCCCAGCCATTGTCTAGCTCTGCCTGGGTTGAATTTATCATTATTGCAACACTAATGAGAATCACACATCCATGCGAGAACCACACACATTTTGGGTTTTTATCCAGTAAAGTCAATTTACATTTTATTTAGTCCGTTCATATTATGGAACCATCTTCCATTGGCTCACATACATGAAGAACTTGAGGGACTAAATAAATCATTATTTATTCTATACCATGTGGTTCCTGTGATGGCTTTTCAAAGCAGATTTAGGAAGTTTGCGTGTTAATCACCTGCCACCCATGACAACCACAAGGTCAGCCTCAAGGATCCAGAGAGATCTGTACTTGGAAGTGTGTAACTCATCATCTTCACACAGAATTTCACTTTCATCTAGAAAGATCTCTTCAAAATTAATGCAAGCAAAAATTTCATTTTACCAGGTCAGAAATACCCAAACCCTTGAGGTCTGGACAGTTTTTCTGTCACCATCCCATAGAACTGCTCCAAGTCTGGGTGCCACATGCAGAGTTCACAGGCATTTTAAAGTGTTTTATTCTTAAATGTACAACTAACAGAACCCAGAGCGGGTTTTTGGCAGCAGCCTGTAAATCCTGACCCGCACAGGGCGTTCAGCAGCGCTCTGCAGGTGTGTGGGGGGTTACAGAGAGCTGGGGTGCCCTGGCACAGATTCCCGGAGCTGGGGCAGCAGCCGGGACAGGGAGGCTGAGCCGCGGGAGGGGGTGAAGGTGCCGCTCCCTGCGCAGCCCTGCCCGCTCTCCCCACTCCCCAGGGTCCCCGACTGTGCCCCTGGGCCCAGGAAAAGCCACCGCTGCCTCCTCTGGGCATCCCTGCCGGCTTTGTTCCATCGCAGCTGGGGCCAGCCTGACCTGACATCTGCCATCAGCCGTGACTTGTCCTTGGAGACATTAACCTGATCAATTATTCTCTAGTTGTCTTTAATAAATTCTCATTTTGCATTAAGACTGAACATCAGTCAAATGAGAGCCGCTGCTGTGTGCAGCTCTGGCCATACCGAGCAGTCCATGGAGTTTGTGGTGGCCGCTGTCTCTCATCTCCTCTTTGGGGATGATGGGGACCGAGTTCAGTGTGTGCAGCACAAGGGCTGTAGCAGAAAGCTCTCTCTGCAGCCATCTACCCCGGTGCACAGGGAGAACCACGTGCCTGTTTGTGCCCTCAAAGCTTGTTAAATCCTGCTGCATTTAGGTTTCTCTTCATCCCTCTCCTAGAGCCACAAATGCCTTTGTTGCAAATCAAAGCAGTGAGGAGACACCTCTGTCTGCACCGTGAGAGGACACACGTGTCTGAGCCTCTGCCACTCAGTCACATCCTGCTTTGAGCCACTTGGTAGAAAATACCTTCAGCTCTAACAATCAGGAGTCCCTTCTGCAGCCGAACTGCGACAGAGCTGTGCCTTTAATCAATGTTGGAGCCAAACACTCAGAGGCTGTAGTGGGGTGAAGCTTTGGTAGCACAGAGCACATCAGAAGGCTGCCCCGGGGCATCTGAGACAGTGTCTGGCAGGTGACTATTTCCATGGCAGCAAACCCAGGCCAAGTTCACGGCGGGGACACTCAGAACCAGCCATCTACAGCTCCGGGTTATCATTCGCCAGCAGTGGAAACAGTGATATATGAAATGCAGGAATGTTCTGTGAGCGGTGCTTATTGTTACAACTTCAGATCTTTATTTCATTGGATATATCAAACAGCTCGAATAACACTGGCAGGGAATTATCAAACAATTACAGGATTAATTTGCCCTTTCAAAATTTGATTACATGTTTTGTGTCATCTTATCCTGTCACTCAGGGAAATCATAATTATGTTTCCCTGCAGCATAAATGTTGGTGAAATGTGCTGTCCAAGTCAATCAGTGTTATGAAGAAATTAATCTAACCCAGTTCCTGTTGCTAATGAACTTCTCCATTAGCTGCGAGCTCTTGCCTGTGGTCGGTGCTGGTCAGGCAGAGCAGTTTCAGCAGCAGTTCTGCTGCCTGTCCCTCACGTGGCTCTGTCAGTGCATCCCCACAGGAAGGGGCACGGGGTGAGTGTTTTTGTGGAGAGCTGACCCCTGGCCATGGATCAGAACGTGGGCTTTTGGTGTGCTGGATCTGCGGGTGTGTCTGTGCCGAGTTGGAATGCAAATACCCCAAAACGAGATGGGCTGAGCCTGGCACAGTGACAGCAGAGCAGGGTTTGCCTCTCACAGTCCTACCCTGGATCTGACAGAACATTGACAAAGGTTTACCCACACAGCAATTGAAGAGCACAAGTTCACAGTGTCAGGTAATTTTGGTGCGAAATTTGCTTTCTGTGCTGGTTCTTTTTAAGACCTCCATGATTTGCTGCCCCAGCCACCTGGACATCAGTGACAGAGAGTGGCGGAGAGGGAGCTGCAAACACAACAGGATTGTCGAGGGGCAAATGCCGCAGGTTTGAGTCCCTCCCCTTGGTGACTAAGTTAGACACAGAGTCCATATTACATTATACTGGTCCTTTGTGAAAAGCTGTAGGATAAGTTAAAATTTGTTTTATATTTGATAAAACATGACAGAAGATACAATATAAGAAAAAGTGCAGTGCTGAGATGTAGCCCCATGTCCCTGCTCATTACCGAGCTCTGCATTCTTCCTGCTGTAGTTCCTTGGGCACCGTAGTACCTCTGGTTCTGGTATTAATTATTCAGCCGTTCCTCCAACAAAGCACTCGAGTGCAGACAGTCGCTTAGAAGATGCTTATTTAGGTGACAACTCTACATGGCAGTTAAGCATGAAATAAATAACACTGTGGCACCCTCGCCCCAGCTTCCTATGTGAGTCAGCAAGGAGGAGGTTGGTCTTTATTCCTGTTTCTCTTTAGCATATGATTATATCGAGTTTCTTTTCAAGTGCTTTGCTCGTGGATGTTTCATGTTGGAGTTTTAGTTTCCAAGATAATATTCCTCCTCACTGAAAGACAACGTAATTTTTCTGACTTGGCTTTTCATCAATTATGCCATGACTTCCCCTGACAATACAGGGGGAAGATATTTCATTTCCATTTTAATAGCAGAGCTCCCTTATGTGCAGTGATGAATGGTTGAGATCCTGACCTGACCTGAAGTCTGCTGAAATCAATAAGCACCTTCTCTTGGCTTTTGTTGTCTTTGGATCAGGCTGTGGAGCATGATCCTGTCCACTGAAGCCAGTGGGAATCCTGTCTTTGATTTCACTGAGCGCTGATGAAGCCATTTAATGAACAGTGCATTTCATGACTCCAGTTTATCCTACACGCTGGGCCAGAGCTGCCCGCTCCCTCTGGATGCCCGAGCACTCCTTTGTGCAGGCTGGACTGGGAACGTAGCTGAGCATGGGGTTATCCCACTGTCCCTGGAGTTTCAGTGGTGCCTGAGGACCAAGCCCGGCTGTTTTACACCGCCCTGTAGCGAACAGTTTCAATCCCAGAGCTAAACTGTTAGGGGTGGATGTGCGCTCCGCAGGCTGAGTGCCTGGATCACAGCTGTCCCCGTTTCCTGGTTCTCAGGAATGCACACAGATATTCCAGTATGAGTCTGCTGGCCCCTCCCGGCTCAGCCCCAGATGTCAGCCCCGCTCTTGGCTCCCTGCTGCACAGCACAGCCCTCCCTGCTCCAGCTCTGAAGGCCCCTTCACGTGGAATCCATCGGCTTCAGCAGCAGTGAAGTCTGAGCCATGTTTTGACATGAGAAAACTCCTTGTTTCCTTTAGAATGTTCATGCAATTCCCAACTGTCTTCAACTGCTGATGACAAAAACAAGACCAAAAAGAACCTTTCCCACTCCCCTAGGGATGTAAGTCCTATCCTGTCTCTCCAAATGAGGGAGACACAGCTGGTCCTGAATTTAGGAGTGGATCTCCATGTTCATTAATTGCCTGGACCATAAATTGAGTTTAAACATCCATAGCACTATTCATTTTTGTCTTCAAAGCTTTGGAAATCCATCTTGCTTTGTAATGATATGGAGAAAACAAATAAAGCAAAAGGATGCACAATTGCAGAAATGTGGAATATATTGTGTCTAAAAATACATTTAACCATAGCTGAAAAATCAGAATAACATACGCCAAGATCTGCTTAATCACTGAGAATGGAAGGATAAAGCGTTCTTGATACATGAAAAGCAAAGCCTTGCGCAGTTTGGTCCATGTTGGCACTGCTCAGCAGCGGCAGGGAAGGGCACGCACTGCTGGGACGGATGGGAAGCAGGCAAGGTGCTCCAGATTAACATTCTGCTGCAACCAGAGGGGCTCAGCACGTCTGAGTAATTGACTGCAAATTGGCAGATGGCTGTGGTAAGAGGATTACCATGAATCTAGTTAGATGGCAAGTGCAACAAAGCAACAGCAAGCAAAAATAACATTGCTTTTTTCATTCCAATTAAAAACTAAGTGAACACCAATAGCTTCGAAGCATACTGAACGACAGCAGCTTTTGATGTCAGCTCAGAGCTTCCCCAGAGCTCCTCTTCCCTTTCTCGTCTCCTGTCCTGAGCTCCCCGGGGCTCTGTCCCTGCTGCCTCCACTAGCACAGAGTGTCTGGAAGTTTCTCCCTGCTGCACTGGTGTGGCAGCACCTTGGCTGCTGGACTGTCACAGGCAGAATTGCCCTTGAGGTGCACCAAGAGAAGGACCCCAACACCCCTTGTTCTTTACAACATCACCAAAAAGCCCCGTGAATGCAATGTGCCAGGCCTTGAGCCGTTCCAGAGCCCAGCCTCTGAGCGTGTGGCACTGGGACACAGGGGCTGTGCACTGATGTGTGTTTGCTCTGGCAGCTCCTCCCCGGTCCCGTCTCCCTTCTGTCACCATGAGATGGCACAGCCCACTCCAGGCGGATCTGAGACAGCCTGGGTTAAGTTTTAAAGAGCTGATCTCCAGCTTGGCAAGAGAAGGTGAAGCAGAAATCATCTCTTCCTGTGCTTGTCCCGCAGGACACCCAGCCCCTGGCAGGTCATGCCAGAACCAGCTGCTGGTGGAGAGGGCTCTGTTCCCATGGCCACGACTCCCAGCTCTCCTTCCCCAGCACCAGGGGATCCCATTCAGTTCCTGAAGCTCTCTTAATTGTATCGCAGTTCCAGCTGCAAGAATCTCAGAGAACATAGGGCCAGAGAACCATGGAATGTCTTCCCTGTTTGTGAGGCAAAGGTTGGTGTTACAAACGAGACATTCCAAGAGTCAGTGTGTGCTTGGTGCTGAGGGAAGGCCCCAGGAGCCACAGTTCCCTCCCGGCTTCTCTAACCAAAAGAAGGCCGATGTGGAAGGAGGCCACTCTGATGTGCTGCACCCCGGATGAATTCAAAGATGAGCTCATATTGTTCAGAGCAAGCTGACACATTAGAAGGGTGTGATGTGGCATGGAATCTGTGGCAGTGTTGATGACCTCTGTTCGTTCCTTCATTCTCTCAATCTCACACTAATTTTAGACCATTTCCAGTAGTAAGAGTTTCCCAGGAGTGTCTGGCTGCCCCTCTCTGTCCTTTCCCTTGTTAGTTCCTTTAGCTCTCACTCCACTGCTTTCCCCCCCAGTCAGGGGGTATTTCCTGGTGACCACAGAGGGATTAGCTCTGGGAGCGCGGCTTTGCCTGGCTGGGGTCCCCAAGCCAAGCCCTGATGGCACCACACCGCGAGGAGAGCTGGCTCCAGCTGCCAGACAGGCCTGGCAGCTGCTGAGAGCAGCAGCGCTTCGGTGGTAACAAATCATCCCGAAGCAGTCCTGCGATGAGAGGGAGGCGATAACTGCGGGCTGGTGGGGAAGGTTTGCCAGCTGCCCGGGCAGCACTGCCAGAGCCAGCTCTGTCTGCAGCTATCCCTAGGAAGGAGGGCGGCAGAGGAGTGTGTGAGCCAAGCCAGAAAGAGAATCCCTGCTGTGGCAGTGCAGCGTGGCTGCGTGCAGACAGAGCTGAGGAGAGCTGCAAGAGGGGAACTTCCCCGGGAGGCACCGTTGACTCCAGACTGCCATGAACCTGGGACTGCTGGCCAGCAGACAGCTCCCTTATAGCCTGGAGACTGGAGAGGAATGAGGACAAAGGTATCATTATAGAAATAAAATATATACCATTATATACAGCTTTATCTGACACTATCATTAATGGAGATCTTTTCAGGAGTTTCAGTGGGCCCAAACCACTCAGTCTTCAGAGGAAGAAAGTGCTTGACATTTGAAGGGCTCTCTGTTCTTGGTTTTCTCCCTGAGCTGTGTTTCCTCCCTGAGCTGTGTTTCTCTTCAACTGGTGTCTCTGATATTTTGTGTGTCTGCTAAAGCAAGTAGATCATTTTGCTTTTTGTTAGTTCAGTTTAGCCAGCGGTTGGGGGAAGGACTAAGCAGAAATTATGCAAGAGGTTTTTGCCATGGAAATGAGGCGGGAAAGCTCCAGTCCAAATGGCTCGCGCAAGTGCAAGGAAGTGTCACCAGTTCTTCCTCGGGAACGATGGCAGCTGCTGCAGTGCCACTTTGTGGTGGGATTGAGAAACAGACCCACGGAAAATTGACCTTTACCCAGAACAGCTGCGGAAGCGAGGAGCTGCCACACTGAGCTGTGGTTTAACTCGGCTCGGCTCGGGTCGGCTCTGCAGAGAGAAGGGTCACGCTCTGACTGAGGGTGAGTGACCTCCAGGCCGTTTGGCCAAAGCCAGTGGGTGTCCCCAAAGCACCACTGACCGCGCCAGGGTGCCACCCTCCAACCTCTCCAGAGCCAGCTCTTGTCCAGCCTTTGGTGCTTCAGCGCGTCATTGGTTTGATCCTAATCTAAACCTGACTTTGATCCAAAGGTCTTTTATGCTGATCAGCTCAAGAATCCATGAATTTCTCTTTTTTTAAAGTCAGAGGTGTCACTTTTCCGAAACAAAGCCTATTTTCAAATTTATTTCTCAAACATGAGCTTCATGTTTCAGTATCAGAGAACATTATCACACCAACTATCAAAATTAATTCAACTTACATTCCATACATGCTGTTCCAACCATGTCCAACAATGCTGGTGTGAGTTCCCTGTTTGCAGTGGAGCATCACTCCTGCACATGCATGGGGACTGGAAAAGGAACAACATCCTGCTTCTCTTCACACAGGCACAGCAGACTTGTCAGTGCGGCCAGTATCTGCACAGCTTTGCTGCTATGACACTGTCAGCCAATATTTACATCATTTCTTGCCCAAAAAATGTTGTGTTTCCTTAAAAAACACATTTGCATAGTAAAAAACAAAGGCTGGTTTTAGAAGAACTCCTTCTCAGTTCATAGACTGCTAAAATGTTTCCAAGAATCATTCAGACAAGGGTTAAATGACCTTCTAGTCCAGGCCACAAGGTCATGAGGGCACACAGTCTTTGCTGGGGGTTATTGTTTGCCTGGTTTTGAGAAAGGAGAAGGGGCCACACAGGGCTGGATGACTCTGTGAAGAGCAGAAGAAGTAACAACATCCAAGAACTGGGAGTTCATGTCCTCACTGAAGTCCCACAGCAGAACTGAACTTCAGGAAAGCAAGTCCTGGGCGTAGCAGGGAATGTTAAATTGCTGGCACAGCTCCACTGAGCTGTCCCAGAGGGAGAACGGCTGGAATAAAGCGGAACATGGGTACTCCACCTCTGGGCTGTGTATCCGTGTCTGAATTCTCCTTGCAGTGTTTCCTGCACACCTGCTGGTGCTTCTTTCAGCCTTACACATCTTCAAACCCTGACTAATCCTTTGCCAGTGCCCAGAGATCATCAGAGGAACTGACAAAGGGATCATAGTTTCCTTTTTTCTAATCTCCACGTAGGTATGACCAACCCCTTAATTCTTTCAAAATTCAGCAGGGAGTGAGGAGGCCATAGGTACAAGAAGTGCCACTGAGTCCAGAAGCCTTGCAGCAATAAATAGTGCTGGAAATTGCAGCTGCTGAGTTTCCCTGGTTTAATGTGCCGGAGGCTGGGCCGTGCCTCGCACTTTGCCCGGCAGGAGGAGGAGCTCAGCGCTGCTGTCCCGGAGGGCAGAGGGCAGGAGCTGCTGGCCGGCCAGCCCGCTGCTCCTCCTGTGCCGCTCCGGGCTGGGCACGGCGGGACTCGGGTAACGCTGACAGGGCAAACCCAAACCGCGCATCCCCTGCCTGCGGCGTTGTCAGGAGGGTACGGAACCCCAGCTCTGCCTGGGGGCCTTTATCTCACCTCCGGGTATTGCTGAGCACGGCAGGAGGGTGACGGGAGGGTGACTGGGGAGAGCGGCTCACTGCGGGAAACACCGGCGTGGGACCGGGGCAAGGAGAGAGAACAGAGCTGCGAGCGCCGGAGCGAGCTGAGCAAGAAGGAAGAGCCACAGGCGGGTGCTTAAGCAACGAGGACATTAACCACGGCCCCGAGGGGCGATGTGTGGGCGGTTCAGCCCCGCTGTGGCCTTCGCACATCCTCGCAGGGTTCCTGCCCGGGAGCTGCTCCAGCGCCCCGGAGCCTGGCACGGAGCGGCACCGGGAGCAGCCGGGACGGGAACCGACCCTTGGAGAGGCTCCGCCAGCCTGCTCGGTGCCATGGCCCGGAGCTGGCGGTGGCTGCACGCTGTTCAACTCCAATCACAACGGGAAATCAGGGCTGCAGCTACAGCTGCAGAAATTCCAGAAATTCCTGCTTCGGGTTGCCTGTGATGCAAATCAGGGTGTGCGCCCGGGAGAACCAGTGCTGATGCTGATCTCTCTCTGCTTCCTCCCCAAGCGACGGCTTGCTTTCCTTTAAAGAAAACGTGGTTTACCCAAAATTTATCAGAAAAGAGCAGATGATTAGATACTTTCAACCGGCACAGCTCCAAGCATTTAAGTTCCTGGGTGATTTCTGCATTACCTGGTGGGAAGGACGGGGCAATCCTGCACCAGCCACAGTCAGGCATCACCTAGTGATTACTGCAACATTGGGTTTGAATGAGCCGCATTGTTCTAATCACTGAGTCCCGTCCACTGGCACGGCCTGAATGCGTGTTCCCTGCCTGGAATGAAAACTTCTCCATTTTCCAAAGGTACTGCTCTTTGAGCCTTTCCCAAATCCTGGTAAAATGTCTTTGACAGCAACTCCACAGTCAGGCACTTGTCACAGCATTTTTAGATCCCCAGGTGTATTCTTTATTTTCCAGTTCAATATGTACACTGTAGTTTAACCAAGAGAAACCAGATTTTTTTTTTCATCTGTTATCTCTTTATCACTTGCTCTTGGTGAGTGACCAGAGGATTTGTAGGGAGCAGATGCAGCTCTCAGCTCCAGTGAGGAGATTATTGGATTATTTATAGTGTGCGCCAAAGCTACACCCTGGCTGCTCATGCCAGGCAGTGGTTACAGGCGTGTGCCGCTTTTCTGAAGGAGTCTGCAAGACAAACTCCTCCTGGATTCCTAGCACAGCACTGGGCTCACAGATATTTCTGAGGTTAGAAATCAGATGAACAGCTCTGTCTAGTGGCACTTGCAATAACTACATCAGAAGGTCGTTATTTCTGACAGAATTCAGTCCATATGTGTTGAATCAAGTGAGTCTAAAAATAGCTGATGGGTTTGCTTTTCCACATGGCAAATGCTCCGAGTACTTCTGGAGACACGGGATAAACATGTGAGGCCACACTCTGCCATGAGCTTTCTGTTCTTTTAAGAACTTTACTGCCTTCGTTTAATTTTCACCAAAAGCAATACCAGGCCCAGGGGCTTTGCCTTTCCTAAAGCTGTGATTGTGGTTTGGAGGGCCCTGTGCTTCCCTCCCCTGAGGTGTTTGGTGCTGATGTCCCAAATCCATCCCAGCTCACCAGCCTGTTTATGGCTCAGTCACTTTGGGTTGGGTTTTGGGCAAGTTCCATGATACTGCTCTGTGTAGTTCTTAATAAAACCACACAACTGGAGTTCTTCAAAAAATGTCCTTTATTCTCATGATTCTGGTACAGCAAATTCACGATGTGATGTATGAAATGGGAACAGCACCGCACAGCAGCTGGTGGCTGTTGTGCAGCAGCTCTGGGGTTCGTGTCTCAGGGACGCTCTGAGTGTGCAGCTCGGGCTGTGCTCAGCCTGGCACCAAGGCAAGAGCTGCTGCTCCACCTGGAGAGAGGGGACAGCAGGCGCTGGCTGTGTTTGCAGCTGTCCCGGTACCCCAAGGCTTGGGATGCCGGCACTGCCAGCCCGAGTGTCCCCAGGCTGAGGGAAACGCGCGTGTGCTCCCCCGGGGCGGGCAGAGCTCGCTGCCCGGCTGCTGCTCTCCCCAGCAGCTCCCAGGTGTTACAGCCGCACCTCTGACAGGTCTGAGCAGTCTGACACCCACACTGCGTCTGGCTTTCCTTCTCTGTCACGCTGGGCTGCGAGCTCAGCAAGCTTTGGGAGCCCGGAGCAGCCCCCTGCCTCCTCCACGCCCACCCACCCACTCTTATCTACCCCAGTTACTGCTTGTAGAGTGATTTAAGCGCACTCGTGTGTAAGATGTTCATGGTAAAACAACACCTTTGTGTCAAAAGGGGAAATGGGTGTGAAGGGAGAAGGTAGGGAAGCTGTTGGGATTAGAGCAGAGCGGTTTGTGCTGGATGTGTGTGTGTGCCTCCACGAGCAGTGCTGCTGGATCTGACTGCAGCCGCCCGTGTTACCTGGGAAATCAAATTAGTGAGCACGAATAATAAAGAGATTGCATTAATTATTTCAGGGTAAAGATTCAGCATGTATCCTTGTCTACTGACTTCAGGTTATGGGGCAGCAGAGGTCAGAGCCGAAAGAGGGAAGGTGAGCGCTCTGGAAGTTGCTCAAGATTGCGGGCGAGCCACAGCCCAGAGCACCCTGTGCTGCCTGTGTGCCCAGGTCACGGCTGAGGAGCAGATGCTGCAGAGCTTGCAAAGCAAGTGGCACATGCTTTTATATTTAAACCTCTCTTGAAACGAGGACTCTGCCTTTTCTGAGCAGGCAAGGCTCGATTCCTTAGCCGTGGCAAGCAGGTAGAGACCGAAATAAAGCCGTGACTGGCTGAGAGTCGTGTGCAGCACAACTTTCATATGGAGTCTAAACTTGAGGGTTTTTCTGAGATCTCCAGTGAAGCCAAGAGAATTTCCAAAGGAATGCATTCCTGTTAAATCTGCTCCTCCCTCGCTCCCTCCAGCAGCATCGCTGCAGCCCTGCCTCGCTTTGCACAGCAAAGCCGGGAGATAAGGAGAGAAGCGGCCGCCGAAACCCGCAGCTGCCCTGCCCGGGAGGGATCCCGGACTGTGATTCCATTGCCTTCTCCGGACTATTGCTTTGTCCCGGTTCCCTGCGAGTGCTTTTCTCTCTGTGCCCCATCGCCCCGGGCTGTTGCCTTTCTCTGCCACAACCCAGACTGAATCGGGAGAACTGGGGTTTTTCAGTTATTTCTGTCCAACATTTTGAAGCTGCGAGTCCTGGATCATGTCTCCTTTCTCTCCTGCTCCCTTGTGCTGAGTTTTCTTTCTCACATCTCCTTCTCTAGGTTCTGACTCATTTCACTCTTTGTGAGCTCTCATTTGGCATCTCCCATGCTGTCTGCCTGCCAATTCCTTGCAATCCCCACCGTCTCTCCACTATGTTACTTGGACGTCTGCCAATTCTCAGGCTTTAAACTTCAGTGTTTCTAGGATCTGCTCTCCTGCAATTTTTTCCCCTTTTTTTTTATTTCCTCTCCCTTTTTAATATTTCTAACCATTTCTCCTTTGGCCCTGTGCTGAACTCTCTCTAGGCACAAGGAAAATAAGAAGGTTCTTTTGCGACCTGACTTGGAACAGATTGAATTCCGAAGGGTGGTATAGAGATTTGTTTCAATATGCTCCTGGAGGCTTTATTCAAAGTGCAGGGGCTCTCAGCTGCCTCTTTAAAGAGATAGTCTGTAGATAAACCAAAATTCACAGTTCTAATATGCTCCAGTGATCTATATATGCTAAACAGTTTCATTTTTGACAGCCTTGGTGAAGGCAAGAGATGACAGACACTGTTATTCTGACAATTTTATTCAGTGTTCTTTCTATTTGCTATAAAGGGCATTTCCCACAACAATCAAGTGCAGCTGAATGAGGGAAGCTTGCTAATTTACAGGGGAGAAGAAATTCTGGGATGTTTTTCCATGCCAACCCTTTGATCAGTGCTGCAAATTTGGAACAAGTGTGTGAGTTCCAGTGTGTACATCCACGCCTCCTTAGGGATGGCAGCTCCTCTGTTCCCCTTCCAAACACATCCCTGAGCCTTCCTTGAAGCTCACTCCCGCTCGGAAATTCTGCTGCTGCTCTGCTGGGCCCAGTTCCTGTCAAGGGCTGGTTCGGAGCTTTTTGATATCACAAGGAGTGTGTGGTGTCACCTGTGTGTGGTGTCACCTGTGTGTGATGTCACCTGTGTTTGGTGTCACCTGTGTGTGGTGTCACCTGTGTGTGGTGTCACCTGTGTGTGGTGCCCTTCACAGGCCGGACCGTGACCAGCGGCTCCGGTTCCTGCTGGCCCCGTGCTGCCCCAGTTCCAGCCCACGGCCTCCCCAGCAGCTCTCCCAGCCTCCTGGCCACACGGAGCGTGCAGGCTGATCCGCCCCAGCTCCCAGCCAGGAGGTTTATTTATCTCCGCCTGAGGGTTCATATAAACTCCAAGTCCAGTAATAAACTGTGCAGCTTTCTCTGTCACAGGCTCTCGGATACTCTCGTTATGATTTAGTGCTTCTACAAATAACTGTTTTCTATTTACTCTCCTGAGCTGCTTTGACAGCAGTGGGACTCTTGTTACAGTCTGTTGTGTTTCTTATTAATGCCACATGTGTTCATCACAGCTGAAATACTGCAGTGAATTCCAGAGGAATTATGCCTTAAGTGGAGTCTGAAATGCAACTCTCAGGGTACTGCTCTCCAGTGATTCATCCAAACTGCCTTTCACTCGTGTGCTCCTCAAGTTCTTGTGTCAAAGACACCCTGGTCTGTGAGAAGTGTCACTGAACTGTCACTGAGCTGTCACTGAGCAGCACTTGTGCTGAGAGCCCTCTGCCAAGGCTCCCGGAGAAGGGAGGGCAGGGAGGTCCCAGAGCAGACGTGGGGCTGTGCTGGAGGCAGCACTCTGGGGTCAGTCCGAGCAGGGGTTTGCCTGGATGGCTCTCCCAAGGTAACGGGGCGCCGGAACTGCCGTGGCTGGTGGCTGATTGCTGGGGAGGCGAAGGGGAAATCAGGAATCGTCTGTCCCTCCCTGTCTGTGCAGGGCAGGCATCAGCCTCGGGAGGATGGGGCAGGAATGCGGGAGGGAAGCTGGAGCAGATAAGGACAGGGTGCAGGGGCATCTCAGGAGCCAACAGCAGTGTGAGATAAAACAGCGTCTGGAGCTCAGGGTCAGTCGACGTCTTTGCAAATCACGTACTTTGCTTGTGGGATCTGTTTAAACTGGTTTATCTCTTACCAGCTGGGGTTTTGCAAGTGATTTAATTGCTGGTTGAGAGAATGCTTGTCCCTGCAAAACACTGCAAAATGAAAATAGCTAATAATTAATGTCTAATAGCAATTATCACACGGGGTGTCTTTGCTGCAGCTCTATTTCATGTGGGCAGAACTGAAATGGGATTGGGTCAGCAGTAATTCAGCCTGATTAGGAATGTGGTTTTTGGACTCTTTGATGGACTCTTATTTATCATTTGTCTCCAGGTGAGATCAGTCAGTTGTGGAAAAACCTCAGCGAATTCAGCCTGGGCAGCTTTTGGAAGCAGATGAAAAATGCTGTCAGGAATGAGTCTTGAGTTTCCGGGGAGGCTGGGGAGAAAGGCTTATCCACTTATTATCCAGTAGTTTAACCAGGGTCACTTTGGCTTTGCTGAATTTTATCTCCTCAAGGACAGGGAAATCTAACTTTCTCCATTTGTTTTTCACATTTCTCCTGCTGCAAGGCTCTTTTTAGAAATACATCTTAAAATAAGATGAAAAAAAGATTGGATTTAATTCTTCTGTTGCTACTAGGGGAAGCCATGACCAAGGTCAAACACTTTCACACTTTTTGCACCTTCGAAGTTTTAGTCACACTACAGTTTCCTCTGGAGACTTTTAGAGATTGGTTGGAAACAACCTTATCAGTGCAGGAATGTAAGTCACGAACAGCTTCAGCTCTTTATCTGCCACAGAACTTGACTGCAGAAGAAAGAAAGGATTAATAGGCCTTGGGCTCTGGTGTCCCAGACGCCACAGTGCCTGCTCCTGCACAGCAGGCGGGAGCAGCCAGCACTCCCAGCCCATCCCTCCTCGCGCAGAAACCCGCCCTGGGTGCTGAGCAGGGATGGGTGCTGGGCAGGGATGGGTGCTGGGCAGGGATGGGTGCTGGGCAGGGATGGGTGCTGAGCAGGGATGGGTGCTGAGCGGGGATGGGTGCTGAGCAGGGATGGGTGCTGCTGGCTGGGCTCTGGGCGAGCCACAGTGTCCTGGAGCAGGGGAAAGAAGGAAAGAACATTTTCCCTTTCTCCTTGCTAGCAAGGAAAGGGTAGTGGTGAAACCATTCTCTGAAGCACTCCAGTGGGATTTCTGATGTAGCTCCATCAATCTCCCAGCAGCTGAGAGCTTTGCCGTGAGTGAAGGAGCTGCTGGGCGCTGCAGCCATGTCCTGCGGTGCCCTGTCCACCCCGTGCTCACAGGACAGAGCAGCTCCCTGAGGGCCACAGGGGCTGGGATTGCCCACACGTGCCCGTCCCTCACAGCCCCTCACACCTCCCTGGCACACAGGAACCCCAGCCCCTGCCGGAGGGACGGGAGGGGACATTGGTCTCTTCAGGTTCCAGGGAATCTGGTCCTCTGGCTCAGGCCCTGGGTGAGACTCGGAAGACTTGTTCCACAGCCAGCTGGGATTTGGCTGATGCACGAACAGCACCTCCGGTAGCCTGGGGACAGCTCTCTGTGGCCTGGGCCACCACAGGGCCACCTGCACCGGACAAAGGGCCCTGTCTGCACCAGGGAGGGGATGGACGGTGCTGGGGAGGGGATGGATGTGCTCAGGAGGGGATGGACAGTGCTGGGGAGGGGATGGATGTGCTCAGGAGGGGATGGATGTGCTCAGGAGGGGATGGATGTGCTCAGGAGGGGATGGACAGTGCTGGTGCCCTGCAGCTGCTGCTGGAGCTCGTCCTGCTGCCCTGCAGAGCCCTGCACTGCAGCACCCAGGGCAGAGGGTAAAGCAAGGAGCCTGACAGGAGCTTTCTCTCAAACTGGGGACATCCAAACAGAGCTCTTATTTTCTAAAGTGATTAAGTCATCTGTTCATTTTCACTGACTGGAGTTTGGCCTGGGAATACAGAAGCTGGAACTGCTTGTTCTTCACTTGTTTTTCCATGTCTTGGACATTCTCTCTCCAGTCATGTTTTATTCCATCTCATCCATTTCCCTGTAAGACACAGTGTCTGTTTAGCAGTGAGTTATAAAATAAATGAATCTTCAAGGCAGGACACTTCTGCTCTCTCTCTTACCCTTAATAGGCATTGAAATGTATGAAATAATTCCTAAGTTGTTTAAGAATCATAGTAATTATCCTTACTTTACATTATGTGATTATTTTTTGAAAGGACTCCTTTTCTGATTTACTCTTTATTAAGTGAACAGTCTTTAATAGCATTTATCACAAAGGCACATTTAACTCTATTCTGTTCCATTTTGGTTTCTGAGAACGGTCTTTTCACTTCTCCATAGAAAATAGGAATGGACAAAATGTGAAGTATGTGTGAGTGAAATGATGGTGCATGGCCTGGTGGGGAAATAGAGCCTTTAAAAATAATATCGTGCAATCTTTCTCCTAATGGATTCGGAATGGGCCTGTTCCGAGCTCGTTAATGCGGGGCTGGTGTAGCTGCCAGCTCAGCTGCCTCTGTTTAGCTTTGTGAGGAGCTTTCCCTGCTGTATTTTTTAAATACAGAACTAAAACCATGCTGAGCTTTTCTTTTGCCCTGACAGGAGCTTTTCTGTGTGAGCAGTGGCTGCTTTCCATTTGCTGTCCTGCGCTGCAGCCCTGCGCAAAGCTCCTTTCGGGAACGGCCATCCTGGCATCACCTCTGCTGACTGCAGCTTCTGAGGGAAGCTTCTAAGGATGGGGAGGTGACCCAGTCCTTGGCTGGGCTGGCAGAACCAGGGTGGGGACCTTGTCCTGCCCGTGGCTCCCCTGGGCTCTCCTGCGCAGGGTGAGGGCTGCCAGCAGGGCCTGTGTCACCGCACCAGGGACATTCCCGTGGCAGGGACCAGCCGAGGGCTCACCATCTACAAATGGGATTTACTGTTCTGGATGGATTGAGGCCATTCTTCTGTTGAGCTTTCTGCCAAGGAGGGACAGAACTACAGCTGTGCTTTGTGGAAACAAAGGGAATGAGCAGCCTGGGCCAGCCCAGGCTGACCCTGCTGAACAGACCTGTGCAGGAGCAGAGGGGCTGCCAGCTGATGCGCCAATTTGTTCAAACATGTGCAATTAATTGAAGCATGGTGGGAAGGAATTATTTGTAGAGGTTTATAAAAGCAAGGTCCTGCAGGACTGAGAAGCGTGAGAGTGGAAAAAATGGGTTTTCTTTCCATTACCTTCTCCTTTTCCATATCAGTTTCCTGTGGGTATAGAACTCCACATAAAACCTGCAGATATTTAAACTGAAGACTTATTTGCTTGCTGTGTTTGACCTGTGTTTGTGGTGACATAAAAGACAGGAGAACTGAGAAACACTTATTTTTATTAGTTTTCTTTTTCTCCACAAACCTGTTTGGTTCAAAATATGAGGAGTGTAAATGATGCCGAATATATTGGTACCTAAAGCCCTCCACATGCAATAATGCAAGGAGTTTATGAAACCAGGTATGGACTGTTGCTAAAACGCACTTTTCTTTCTGAAAATACAACAATGGATTCATTCACTTGGGTAATTAAGAATTAGAATTTGTGCAAAGGACAAGGAAAGGTTTCTAATTATATTGATATTATGTATTCACTCAGAGTAGGACTCTGTGAGAAAGGCTATTTTTGGACTGAAATTTTCTTTTACTGTAATACAAAGTACTTCTAGTAAACCTTCTGTGTTTCAAAGATCAGCTTTCCAAACTTTGTGTCCCAGGAGCTTGTTCTTTATGTGTTTTTTCCCCTATTGGAAGCGTCTCAGTTTTTGCAGCTTTAGTTTTGGATGCACAGTTACAGTGAGGGAGTTTAGTCCAAGAATATCAGTGTGGTTTTTATCATTGTGATTGGGCTGCTCTGTTAATGGTTTACTTGAAACAAAGAGATCTTTGCTGCGGTGCTTGCTGCCCAGTCATAACTATCTGGAATATTTCAAATATTCCTAGGTTTTCACTCACAAGGATAAGAGCATCTGCAGCTGGCTGTCCTTTCTAATGTCTCTTGCTTTTGCCTTAAATATTTCCCTTGGAATTCTCAGGAGCTTTGGGAATGGTTTTTTAAACTCTCCATCCCTGGCTGGCTGTAGCTGGACACCCAGCAGGCTGTTGTATCCTGTGCTCCAGGCAAAACCTGTTAAAATGATGGAGCAGCCTCCCTCAGAGAGGCTGGATTGTGCCCTTGGAGAGGTTGGGCTCTGCCCTTGGAAAGGCTGAACTCTGCCCTTGGAGAGCCTGGACTCTGCCCTTGGAGCATCTGGACTCTGCCCTTGGAAAGGCTGGATTGTGCCCTTGGAAAGGCTGGACTCTGCCCTTGGAAAGGCTGGACTCTGCCCTTGGAAAGGCTGGACTCTGCCCTTGGAGCTTCTGGACTCTGCCTTTGGAAAGGCTGGACTCTGCCTTGGACTGGTGTTGTCACTGCTCAGTGTTTCTGCCTTGACTTCAGATAGAACCTGAGTTTTTCCAGTTCTTGTGACGTTTTGGGGCTGAGGGCTTTCAGCAATGCAAAAAATGGCTGCTCCAGACTCCGTTTCCTCCTGCCCTGAGGTGCTGCAGTGAAATGTCACCATGGATAGAAATCAAGTTAAACATCAACAGCAAAGCAAGGAGGATCAGGGTACAAGTTGAAGGCTAGTGTGTCTGTTTCATTGAGGCATATGCATGGCTTTATGGTCTGAAAAAAACCCATTTAATTAGTGTTTTTTCTTCAGATCGTTAGTTCCTCTAAGAAATTGCTTATTTTTATCCCACTAGGAAAATGAAGCTATAAAAAAGCTGTTCCACTCTTCCCAGTGGGTGGTGGTTTTCACTTTGCTGTTTCCCTCGATGGCCTAAGGTCAGTGCTGCAGCTGCTGCAGGACTCCCCTCACATCCCAGCCAGACACAAGGAAGTTGATTTTTATTGTATACTGATACTTCAGGAGCGTTTCCAAAGGAGCTGGGACATTGAGAGTCCTTCGTTGCACAACTGCAGAGGTGTGGGCTGTGCCAGGCTCGGGCTGCACTGTCAGACCCAAGTCCTTTCCCGGGAGCTTTGTTGTGCAGTTGTTGCCAAGCCACAGGAGTCCACAAGGGACACACAAAACTGCACCCAGGGAGATCCACAGAAATTTCTGGATGGAAAAAGATCTTGTTTGATAGAAAAGAACATTTTCTCTCCCCTCAGCACATGAGAGTTTATGAAAGCATTTCTATCTGATTTTTAACATCTCTGAGCTTAAAATAATTGCTCTGGTTGAAGAGCCCATATAACTCACAGAGAGATGACTGAATCACGTACTTTGGTTATTTTGCTACTTGAAGAATTGATCAATTATGACACAGAGCAAGTAGGTATTGAGCCGAGCAAACTGGCTGGTAACACATGTTCTTCTGTTCTGTCTCAGAGGGAAAAACGTGTTCTCTATTTCCTTCTAGTGTCTGGCTTTTATCACTGAGAAACACGGGCTCATGAAGTGCCTCACAGCATTCCCAAGGAATGTTACCCATGGCTGCACTGACGCTACGTGGGGAGGTGCTGAGCGGGGCCTGGGCAGTGCCAGCTGAATTCAGCGCCCTGGGGCAGAGCATGCCAGCAGCTGAGTGTCCCTCTTCTTATTTGTCTGAATTCTTAAGAGAGAAAGAACATGCAGAAACAAGAAGAACAGGAAGCACTGAGTCTCACAGGCAAACTGCTCCTTGCAGTTCTCTTTTTTGGGGTTTCTAAGCAATGAAACAAAAGCTTTCTCTTGCTTTCACACTGCATTTGAAAACATTTTCAGTCGCTTTATTTCTCTTTCATCTCCTGAGAAACTGAGTAAAACTGTAAATGAAACAAAAGCACTTTGACACCACAGATGAATCCAGAGGTATTTAACAGCACAGAACTCGCTAGGAAGAAGCCAGGCAACATTTTCTGAGAAACAATTGCTCTTGCTGTATGCCTGGTATCTTAATCCACTCCTACCTTTTGTCTTCTATACCCCAGAGGAGCATAAATCAACATTTAAAAACCCTCCATACAAAACACATAATAGCAGCCTGTAAAAATGAAATGCGAAGCACAGTGAGACCAGGCACAACTGTGAGCAGGGCTGTAACAGGAATCACAATCCCCAGGCTCCTTCTGTCACTGGGGAGGCCACAGAGCACTGTGGCTGTGCCGTGGGGGTCCATCCTTTGGGATGACTGGGGGTCCATCCTTTGGGTGACGGTTTCAGCTGCCCAGAGGGGACAGCCAGCCCGGCCGGGGACAGCCTGGGGACAGGCAGCCCGGCCAGGGACAGCCAGCAGCGCTGGGGACAGCCAGCCCGGCCGGGGAGAGCCAGCCCGGCCGGGGACAGCCAGCAGAGCTGGGGACAGCCAGCCCGGCCGGGGACAGCCAGCAGCCCTGGGGACATCCAGCAGAGCTGGGGACAGGCAGCCCGGCCGGGGACAGCCAGCAGCCCTGGGGACAGCCAGCAGAGCTGGGGACAGCCAGCCTGGCCGGGGACAGCCAGCAGCGCTGGGGACAGCCCAGCAGCACTGGGGACAGCCAGCAGCCCTGGGGACAGCCAGCAGCGCTGGCCGTGCTGCCCAGCCCGCAGGACCCCACAGACAGAGGGGACAGGGAGCTGCTGTCCCGGCCGTGCGGGCGGCTCCTCTCTCGTTCCCGTGGCCACCGGGGGATGCCGCGTTCCCTTCGCGTTCTGGGTACTTGGAGGCCCCTGCAGAGGCAGAGGAACTCGGAGCACGGTGTCCTCCAGCTCTGAGCGAGGCTCTGGCCGGCTCCAGCTCTTCCCAAGTAGGTAAAGTATGCGCAGGGACCCTGCCCAGCCTCCGCTCCGTGCCGGGCCGAGCCAGCTGACCTGCTGGAAGAAATCATCGTGCGTGGCTCCCGTGCCAAGTTTTGACAGAGTAACTTAAAAAGCATTTAAACTCTTTATTAACATTTATAAACCAGTTTATTCTCCATGGCAGTGATGCTGAGCAAGGCTTCTGCTTAGTTTGGGTCCAGCCCTGCCTCTCTGGAAGGAAGCCGTTTTCATGGTCTTGATCACCTTCTGTTTGATTTAAGGAATGAAATCAGTCCATGACTAATTTTGAAACCAACTAAAAAGCAATAAAATTGTTTTGTCTGTGGGGACTTGTTTCACTGATAAAATGAACAGTCTCAGCCAGCTTTGCTGCACAGGCAGAGTGCGCTGGCTGTGCTGCTGCACCAGAGCCCTTGGCAAAGCAGGACCTGTTCTATCCACTCCTTTTTCTCCCTTCCTTTTGAAACCAGAGCTCCTTTCTTTTGGGAATCTGGTTTTGGCTCGGTGAGTGTCTCTACCCCCCTCTTCTCTCTCTTTTCAGCCTTGTTAGAAGTGCTGTATGAATTCCCAGACTCTCACTGCTCCTGACCTGCTGCTGTTCCAGCCAAAGGGCTTTTCTCTCCTGCAATATCCTCATTTACACACCCCCTCTCCTTTTGTCCTCCCCAGGACTGCACCTATCAGGTCTAGGATTTCAACTCTGTTCTGTGTGGTAGGTCAGGAAATAAGTCACAGTAAGGTGAAGGATGAAAAAAGGACTCAGATAACATGACAGAAATAATTTCCAAATGAGAAGAACACTGGAGTGACTGCTAGAAAATTAGAGCTTGGATCTCACTGGAAAGGAGACAACTCAAGAAACTGAGCTTAGAGAAACCGTAGAGTTGAATTTTGGCACGACCAACAGCAGAATAAATCCCACTAATTAAAATGTATTTGAGCTAATTAGTAGGATCAGAGTTGAATTAGGAACATTTTTAATAGCTTGGAGAGAAAAGATAATAAGAGAAGTGCCAATTTTTCAAAATGTGTAGGAAAGGAGCAGGGGGACGGGGAAATGTGAGAGAGGCCTCTCGCTGAGCAGATCAGGGAATTCGGTCAAACTCGTGGGTATTCAGGTCCAATTAGGCCGAGTGCAGCCCAGAGCCAGGCCTGCAGGAGGGAGGAGGGAAAGCCCCCAGCCCCGGCAGGCCCGGCTCTGCACGCATCCCTGCACAGCTTCCACGGCACGGCCGCAGCCAAGTCAGCCGTGGAGCCTGGCTGAGGGGAGCACGAACGGGAAACGGGAATGTAGGGGGGAAAGGCACACTCCAGAGCTTCAGCTCGTTAGAGAAAAGCAGACACAAGCTTCCCTGCCTCGCACTCCAGATTTCCTCACTTTCTGATTCTGTTGCTATGGCATTCATAAAATTCCAGCATTTCAATGCAGCAAAGGGGAAATCTGGCACATAACTGCAGGTTAATCAGTTGTTTGAAACGAAATCAGGCTCAGTGTTTCTAAAGTCACACCAATTAGGGACTCACAAGAGCAGTTAGGCTGGGAAAGACCTCTAAGCTCATGGAGTCCAAGCCTTGACCGACCTCTGCTTTGTCAGCTGGAAGTGAGGGGAGCCCTGCAGCCAAGGCAAGCCATTCCCTGGGGCTCAGGTACCTCACCTGAGGGTCAGGATTGGAAATCTCAGCCTGTGCTCACAGCAGCTGCCCCGTCTGTGGAGTCAGAGGGGCCTGAGGAGCCCCCAGCAGGTCCAGGCAGCAGTGGGTACCTGGAACCCCCGGGAAGGGCAGGGCTGCCCGAGCCCAGGGGCACCACAGCGCTGGGGAGTCACAGCCTGAGAGGGGCTGAGGCCAGGTGCCTGCCCTGCTCCCACTGCGGAGAGTGGCAGTGAGGTATCACACCCAGAAATTACCTTCTATCAATAAGGAAACAAATAAAAACCAAAAACATTGGGGCTCTCGCTCTCTCTTTTTTTTTTTTTTTAAATGTCTGTATGGGCAGAAAGTTCATTCCTTAAAAAAAAAAAATAACCAGCAGCAACCAAACTTCGGGAATAAGCAGCACTCTTTGGAGCCCCACCCCCTGTGCCCCTGTCACTTGCTCAGGCACTTCTGTGCGCAGGAGACAAAGGGAGAACAAAGCAGAGCCAGCAATCCATCGCTGAGCTGCACACACTGCCCGTGCAGGCTCCCGGCTCGCTTGAGTTTCTAATGGCAACCACAGAAAGTCTCCGGCTATGGCAGGCAGTGCCTCCATCCTTTTGTGAGGAGATGTTTGAAATCCTGCAAACTCTTTAAACAGCAACATCTTATGAACTACAGTCATCAGGTTAGAGAGTTTTTATCTCCATTTTCTATGACTTTCTCCTATGGAAAGAATGATCTTTGAGCTACTGAGAGGAAATTCACTGGCAGAATTTAAAAATGGAATTGTAAAACTGGAAAAAATAATGTATGTAACTAAACTGGAGGTGAAGGGACACACTTCCCAGTTTCACAATTCTCCTTTAATATTCAGGTTCATTTCATATTCACTGAACAAAAACTAGACATAGGTGTAAGTTTTGGAAAGTTTGATAGCCTTGGACAGGAATTACCTACTTTAATGTTAGACTGACCTAACTCTAGTGGACCTGGTTATCTGCTTTGAAGCCTGTGGGAGTTTTACTGGTGAAAGTATTGGGAGATATAAACAGTGCTGGAAAATTAAAAGGAAAACCAAAGAAGGACATATAATTCAAGTGAGGCAGGAAATGTTTTTCACATCAAAATATGAAATACACACACACAAAATTTGGTTAACATATTGAAATCTCAAATGCTTCCTGTTGGGAAATTCCCAATCAACTCCATAAGTGATGGAGCTTCCTGGTACCCTCCTTCTGTCACAGAGGAGACAATCTCTGCACCCACCTCCAAGGCAGTAAGGGAAGAGATGTGATCAGGAAATAGCGCTGGTAAATCAGCTGGGAAACAAGTAATATCAGTCTAAATATTAACAAATACAAAGTTATTTTTACAATCAAATAGACAAGAATTTGTGACTTCCATGACAAGAGTGACAGAGGCAGCAGTACCTCAGTTCTCAGCTGTGTTTCTGGGGTACACGTTCTTTCTTACTCTTTTTCTTTTCACCCCAGTTTGGCATTAAACAGCTTCTTGTTTCAACTTTGATGCTCCATGGGCATTACCAGGTCCTTTATTCCTGCAGCACAATGAGATGTGGTTTTCCCCTAAAAGCTTTTAGTTAATGCTGCAAAGCTTTCTATTATTGCTGAGTATTTTAGCAACAGCAAAAAACGATTAAGAGGAAAATAGGAATAATTAAATGTCTTCTGCCGTCTTGGATTGATTTACAGTTAAAATTTGGCTGAGCAGTGTTAGAGTGAAGTCTCCCACAGCCTACATACAGTTGTAGAGAAAAGAAAAGGGGGCAGGAGGTCGGATGCTCGACCCTTCCTGAGTGCTGTGGGATCGCCTGTGTTGCTGGAGTAACCGTGTCCTCCTTGGGAAAATCCTGCAATTGCGTTGGAAAGAGGCTCCACTGCCTTGGTTCGTGTCCCTGGAAAAGCAGCGAAACCAGGGACAGAGGGATTGCACCAGTGCCTGGCTCTGTCACACTCGCATCTCGTTTTTCTTTGCTTGTGGTGACCCCATCACTCCTGCGCCTGGGGAGGGGTTTGTGGGACAGAGGGAGCCTTATCCCGCTGCGTGCCAGTCCTGGGACAGAGACCTGCTCGGGGCTCAGCTCCTCTCCAGCTGCCTGCGAAAGGGCCAGGGAGACAGAAGAGTTCCAAAAGAATGTTATTTATGTGCATAGCTACTCCCTGGCTGGCAGCTGATACGGATGGGACTTGCAGCCGATTCCTTTGGGGATTAACCATCCCCTGGAGCCGTCCCAGCCCTCCCCTCCCCGGGAGGCACAGGGGGACAGATGTGCCGGGAATGCCCCTGGGGAGGCACAGAGGGGACAGATGTGCCGGGAATGCCCCTGGGGAGGCACAGAGGGGACAGATGTGCCGGGAATGCCCCTGGGGAGGCACAGAGGGGACAGATGCGCCGGGAATGCCCCTGGGGAGGCACAGAGGGGACAGATGCGCCGGGAATGCCACCGGGGAGGCTGGACGCAGCGGGATTGCGCCCCAGCCAGCAGCCAGAGTCACCTGCACAGCTTTGAAGCTGCAGGGCATGGCCAGGACCTGGCTTTGGGAAAGGTTCCAGAGAAACAGCTCTCAGCACAGGCTCGGGAATTCTCCCGGCTGCAGCCTCCGCTGTGCAGGCTCTGCCCCACACCTGCTGACACCCCAGAACTGGCTGGGGATGGAGAGGACTGATCAAAGAGGGTTCAGAAGTACTGACACAGCAAACAGAACAAGTCCGCTGAGTTAGAAACACTGAGTTACAGGTGTTTGCCCAACACCTCCAGGTGTTTCCAGGATTGAAGAGCTGTAGCCCAGCACACAGCTGGAGGGTAGAGGTGAAGTGGTTCTGAAAGTGAGCGTACAAAGTGTCCAAGGACTTTTCTTCTTTTTCTCTTGTTTGCCAGTAAGTACAGTCCCGACTCCGAGTCTTTACACATCTCCTGTAAGTTACTGCATGAACATTTAAATCTGATTTTTACATTAAGATCTTACACAACAGTGTATACTCAACCCTGGAACCTTTCCAAAGCTATGTTTAATCTGTTACTCGTGGGCTTGTTATCTGGAGAGAATCTCTCATTTGTTCTGAGCGACAAGATACGATTCTGCTATACTGATTTGGAGAGAAGAAAATGGAGTATAGACCCAAACTATGTAGAGTATGACACTGACTACACCCGTCAGAAACCATCCTACAGGACACGCTGCCCTGCTGGGTTCTGAGCAGCTCGGGTTTGGGCACTGCTGCACCGGAGCCTCGCTCATTTCACAGTGACCTGGCTTGCAGGAGGGCTTAATAATCACGTTTACGTTCCTTTCTTCTCTTAAATTACAGAGTTGATTTTACTTTTCTGATGATGGCAATTTTATTGTAAGGTTTTATTTCTCTTTTACTGTGTATGAAATGGAACACTGAGGCGGCTGTTCAGGAATCAAAATTACTCCTGTATTTGCCGCACAGTGAATAAGTATGTGCAAGAGAATAATCTTGTAAAAGCTGATTACCTCGGTTATTAATAATTAGGATTTATGAGTTAAGTAATATGCTGCAACTATATCCAATTCCTTGGCAATTTCATGTGGAGAGTTGAGAGATAATTTTAGAAATAATCCATTGTGAAATCCCAAGTGACAGCTAAACCAGCACCTTGGGCTCTGCCTGTGGCTTCTCCCTTCAGCTCTGGCTGTTGGAAGCTGGAGTGGCAATTTGCAGTCTTGTCTCATTTGTGGGACGTACACATTTGTTCATTTTAATTTCTTTGTGCTTTGCTTAATTTAATTCTTAGCAAGATTTTTTGTGTTCCTGGGTTCTCCTGGCAGAACTAATAGTACATCTGAGGTTTAAGTGCATGTACACAGGGCTGGCTGGTCCTAATGTTTTTGTCTATATTTTTTTCTGATTGTTAAACAGACTCAGTACAAAATATTTTTTCAGATCTTTAAAACGATAAGAAAACACTTTCAATCTACTCTGATTTTTTTTTTTTTCTGATTTGGTGATATATGAAATTTGCCAAATTCAAGTCTTGCAAGTATGGAGAGGACAATTACAAATCTAACAATCTTTTTGCTGTCCCTTCTCGCTTCAAGTTCAGCCAGGAGCCCAAGGGGGTGCCCATCCTTAAATAAGCAAGTCATTTGGTTAGCATCCCCCAAAAGTCTCTTCTCCACCCCGGGGGGTCTCCAGCCCTCCCCAACAGAGCAGAAAAACGTCCGTGTCACTTTATTTCAGGGCTCTGTGCTGAAGCTCTCCCCTCCTGGGAGTGCAGGGACCCTTGGCGGGGCTGCTGGAGCGGGCTGGAGTTTGCTTTTTAAAATCCACTCCATTCTCGTTTGATGCATGTTTAAGGTATATGTTGTCCCAAAGTCACAGGCACGTTTCACCATTTTTACAGACACAGGTTTTGCAGGGTGATGTAGTTTGTCACAATTCCCAGCAGATTCATGGTTTACGTCCAATATTTTCACCACAACGTTGTTCCCTCCCAGCTCTGTCGCAGCCCGCTGGCAGGCGGGCAGGCAGCCCCAGCCGGGCAGGGAATGAACGAGCAGGTGCGGGGCACAGGGGCCGGCACAGCCGGGGGCACCGGGGCTGGCACCGCCGCGCAGCCGGGACACGCGGGGTGGCACCGCCGCCGCGGCCGTGCCAAGTGTAAAACCGAGCACCTTCCCGGGAGCGGGAGCCGCGCCGCGGGCAGCCGGGGCTGTCGCTGCCGGGAGGGGCCGGGGAGGGGCCCGGCACGGCCCGGGCGGGCGCAGGGGCTGTGCCGGCGGCGGAAGC
>VYZT01056144.1:2164-42849 GCA_013400735.1 Pomatostomus ruficeps | reverse complement strand
CCCGCGGGCCCCGAGCGGGGGCTCCGGGTGCGCAGCCTGGTGGAGCCGCCCCGGCTGCCCCTGGGCAGCGACACCGAGGACGAGCCCGAGGGCGGCCCGGGCAGCCCGGGCGCGCTGCGGCGCGGGCTGCGCTCCACGTCCTACCGCCGGGCCGTGGTGAGCGGCGTGGACCTGGACGGCTCCGCCAACTACAAGAAGAAAAACAGAATGTCCCAGCCCATCCTGAAAGCGGTGGTTGAAGATAAGGAGAAGTTCTCGAGCCTGGGGAGGATAAAGGTAAGGTGCGCTGATGGGTGAAGGTGTGGACTCCGCGGGAACGTGGCCTGCTGATTCTGCGTTTTCCAGAAATGCTGGGGGTTTTCAGTTTGTTTTTTGCTAACACAAAAATTTCGTAGTTACTGTGAATCTTACAAGTGCTGTTTTCCAAGCGCGGCGTTGGAGACGGCAGGGACACGCTCTGCTGAAATCCAGGCGGTTCAGCGCCTTTGCTGGCTGCCTCCTGCGCGCCTTTCCTGCCGGATTCTCCGGCTTTCACAGCCGAACCACTGACTTAAAATCTGTGTCCCAGAAAGGAGTAAACAGGAAAAAAAAAAAGGAACATTGTCTTAATAAAGTCTGCATGCTAGAACAGAGACAGAAAAATGAACTTCCTCCCTTACTCCTCTATCTGAGACATCACTTCTAAAGTATTTTTAAAAATCACTGAGTGGTTTTTAAATTGATAGAAATAATTTCAGGTATCTTAATTTTAATGCCTGAAAATAAAAGCAGCATGCCTGTTTTTAAATCTTGGTTCTAATCCCTTAGAATCCTGTAGTAGACTTACATGGAATGTTAATGTATTAAATTATAAAGACATACTGATAGTATTCTTTCACTTATCATAGTGTAACATTATATTTCCTATTTTAAATATGACTTGTTACTATATGAAATATATTCCCAGATTTCTGTGGCGTGCTTGGAATTGTGTAATAAAGTACACCAGGCCAAGAGCTGATGCTGTAGCTTTTAAAATAATTATCAGCCTTACGGCAGTTTTCAGCCAGTTTGAAATTATGGCAGTGGATGCTTCTGTGAAAATACTGCAAGCGGTGAAATAGAAATCGATGAAATTGTGAACAGCTGCAGAGTGTGGGGTGGTTTGGTTTGGTAGGAGACTTAGAGCAGTGAGTTGTGATTAAGGAAGGAGGACGTGAGGCTGCCCTGTCCTTACAGAGCTCTCTGCAAGTGGTGCTTCATTAAACAGACTCTTGGGCCCGGGCCCTGCTGCAGCAGAGCAGCTGTTTTGTTTCAGAGCTTCGTGTGCTCTCAGAAGGCTCCTCTGCGAAGCACTCGCAGCCGTGGTGGTTGTTTGCAGAGGGCGCAAGGGCAGCCGCTGGTGCTGCGGCTCCGTGGAAAGCCCCGAGACAGCGGATGAGCTGCGAGTTCACTGCTCCCCTCTCGAGCCAGGGTAGCGTGCTTTTCAAACCCAGGGAAAACACTCATAAACAAGGCATGGGAGAAATGAAACTAGAGTAGCTTTTCACTTTCTGTGGTGACACAGTTGTTTTCACTCAACTCGTGTCCAACATCCAAAGTTTACAGATTAGGGCCTGTTGATTTGGTGCCCAAGTCTTGAATAAAACAGAAGTTGTTGTTACTGTGATTATTTTGCATTCTCCTCCTTCTAACATATCTCTCTTTTCTGTTAAAATTACCTGAAGAAGATGCTGAAAGGACAAGGGACGTTTGATGGGGAAGGTGAGTCCTGTTCTCTCCAGACTTGCTCATAACTCCCAGGGGAAATGAACTTCAGGCTCATTGCACAGACTTCCTTTGTGTGGAGTCAAAGGCTCAGGACCTTGGTTTTCAGTGAACTGACTGAGATATGGGACTGTAATTCTGGCACTGGTTGTACCTCAGGGATATTTTAAAGACTATAAAGTGGCAGACTAAAAGGGTGTGTCAGGGGCTTCTTTCCCACTGAAGCTCCTGTCCCTCCCGGAAAGGGAGCTGTTGGATGTGTGTCCGTGCAGTTCCACAGTGGGTTCTTCGCTGTGGGGCTGCCTTCCCGCCTGTTCCCTGGGGCCCTGCCCCGCTGCAGCACACCGTGGATCCCACATGGGCTTGGGATCCCTGCAGCACACACCCGAGTCGTTCCTCTGGGCTGCTGGTTCACACAGCTGTTTCTGTCTTCTCAGCTGAGGGTGCTGGGGTGAACCCTTGGACTCTGTAGGCATTTTCTTTCCTTGCTACCTAGGCTTCAGGTTTAAGTGCCAGAAGAACAGTCTGTGGATCTGTATTTTTGTGTTACTCGTTAATTCTGGGCTTTGCCAAGTTTGTTGCTTGTCCCAATATTTCAATGAGAAAAACATCTACGATGAGTCCACAGAAGTTCTGTTACAGTAACTGCTACTCGCTTGGCTTTTCTCTGCTCAATGCCTCTTAGTGGTGGCAGAACTCAAATACACGGTGAGTGTGTTTGGTCTTAAGGTTCACAGGTCTCGTGCTTACTCAGGCAAGCTTTTAACTTTCTCTCTGGAATAGTTCTGACCTCAGATCTCTGGAATTGGGAATCAGTGAAATGTGAAGATGGTATTTAAAGTTGATAGAAGACAGGTTGGCATGGGCAATGTGCTTTTCCTGGACATGAAAACAGTGAGACCTGCAGATCCGTGACCGCTCCATTGACACATGATCCCATTTTCTAATTGCTGGTTAATTACAGAAGTGGGTACAGCTAACCAAGGAAGAAAAAATTGTTTGCTGGGTTTTTTTTTGACAAAGGCCACATCTGTTCTTTAATTCGGTCTGGGAGGACCTTTGGGTACAGTGATCCATTGTCACTGTACTGCACCATTGTCCAGCCCAAATCAGATGCTATCTTTGTCTCTGGAGTGTGAGCACCACAGTGACACTTTGGTTTCTTTCATTGTTCAAACGTTACTTTAAATTTTATGAGAGCAACTAAACTAACTTTCTAGCATTGACTGACACACTGTTGTTATTTGACAGAAAATGCTGTATTGTATCAGAACTATAAGGAAAAAGCTCTGGACATAGATTCTGATGAAGAGTCTGAGCCCCAAGAGCAGAAGCTGGATGACAAGGTGGTTTTTCACTATAAGCCCCTGAGGTCGACGTGGAGCCAGCTCTCCGTGGTGAGTTGTGATCCTTGTATGGCCACAGACAGGATCTCGGGGGGTTGAAGCAAAGTCTTCTCTTACTCTTTGCTGGAGTTTTTGGCTGGAATTTGTAACCATCTTCTTCATCTCATAAGAACAACACAGAGGTCCCAATCAGTTACTGGTGTTTGTTTCACATAAAAACCAATGAAATTGAGTTCATTTTAGAGTCCTCTATTTGGCAAAGACACAACTTTGCTGATTCGTTAAAGAAGGGTTGTGTGAGTTCACTAAAAGGGTGAATTATACTAAAGAAAGGCCTCAGTTACAAACAAGTCACTGCTGAGTTGTTCTAAGTCACTCCACAGCATCTCTTAAGCTGCCTCGGGTGCAGATGTTTAAGGGAAAGCATTTTGAGGAGAGGGGAGAGGAGCTGGCGGTGCTGCGCTGTCCCTTGCACGGGCTGGGGAGCATCTGCAGGGCTGGGTGAGCAGCAGCGTTGAACAAAGTGAGTTCAGTGCTCTGATCGCTGCTGCAGCCCTGCTGCCTCCCCTCTGATAACCTGGCAGGTTCCTGCTGACAGCTGACACTGCCACAGCTCCTCGTACGGGTGATTCTGGGACTGAAGGAGCCATAAAAATTCTGTGCTTGGTTATTCTTTGACCATTTCTGTGGCTACTGGAGGGATGCCCCTAAAATGAAGGGTTTGAGGTTGGTTTTTTTAATGTAATTTGTAGAATGTTGTAGATCCTCATCTCTGGCCTTAGAGAGATTATGCCATGACAAGATCACCTGGAATGTTTGTCCATCAGCTCTGTACATCCCTGTAAATGAGCGATTAAGCCTCAGGGACATCCCCTAAGGCTCGTTAGATGGTCTGATTAGCAGAGCTGTCCTACAGATGCTGATGACCTTTTGCAGTTTAAAGTATTGAAGGATGAATCTCTCTGATTCAGTAATTACAAAGAAGGCAAGACAATGTGGTTTTGAAAAGATGTGCTTTAATTTTCTGTTTTTCAACAATCAAATACTTGAAACAAAGTTCATTTGCTTCATGTTGCAAAAAAAGTGTTTATATTGAAGTCAAATTGTTTTTTCTGCCTTCTGGGCAGACTAACAGTTAAATGTTCAACAGCTGAGGTATTTTGGAAGGAATGCTATTCAGGAATAATAATGATGATAATTTCAAAACACTAATTTGCTGTGGGACAAAAATAGCATGAAGACCGTCTCAGGAGGAGAGCTGTTCTGTGCCATGCTTCACTTACAGAAACCAACTTGTTCTTTACTGCTCCTCGCACAGAAACTTGTGCACTGTCTGTGTTTGATTTACAAGATTGGAAGGAGGGAGTACGTGGGAAAAGGTGGTGCATGAGGAAAACAAAATCTGGGAATCTGAGACTCGTAGTGACTGTGTTTATAACTCTGGAAAAATTACATGCTGTCAATGTGTATTAAAAGTTAAAAAGTGAGTCTGGAGTTGTCGCAGGAAGTCAGCTGGAAAATGTCAGTCCTGGGTTTCGGCATATGTTAGGAGAGGAGGAGGATAATGTTTCTGGTGTTTGTGAGCAGTGCCTGTGCTGGGAAACCAAGGGCAGATGCCGAGGGATCCCCTCGCTCTGCAGGAGCTTTCCCTGGCAGCTGGTGCAGCTCCAGGCACACTGTGTTTGAGGGGTAGAGCACTTCAGGTATGGAGTTGTCAAATTCTTTATGATAACAGTATTAAAAAAGGGGGTTTCTGTCTCCCTGAAGTGTATTCACACGTGTGAAACTGAGGTTGATCTTGGTTGTGACTGGTTTCTCAGTCATCTCATCCTTTGCTCCTCATCTCCATGGTTGAACTGGTCATTGCTGGGGAAGAGCCAGTCCAGTGTGACAACAGACAGCTTTAGTAGCTGTGATGTTGGGCCTCTTCCATTCCTTCTGGTCATGTTCTTAGCATTTTGTTTGCTCAGTATCACACGTGACTTTTTTAGGTTATTTCAGTTTAAACGTTTTGGACATGTCAAAATTAGGTACTGAATTTTCTTTCACAGAAATGCCCCAAGTAGTCACCGTAGCTGGGCCTCTGTCTCTTGGGGAGTGTTGGTGCTGGTTGGGAGTGTGGGGCTGGGCCCTTGCCCTGGGAGCTGAGGTGCCATGGGTTCGTGTGTACCTTGTTGGACACACCCGTGTGTAACAGCAGTGACCGAAGCACGGCTGCAGCTCGGAGCGTGCACTCAGCAGGTGCCCCATGGCCCTCCCTGGACACTGGCAGTGTCTGTGGTAACAGGAGCACTGAGATCCGGGGGATGAGCTCGTAGGTATTTCCTGTGTTGGCGTGTTTTTAGAAAACTCTTCCCCTGCACCCAGAAAAAAGTGACATTGCACCTTCAGTGCCATTGCACTTCCTCAGGAATGCGCTGAAGCTTTCAGGCTGCTGATTGAAATGTGCTTTAATTGTTTAATAGAAAGGCATCTAATTAGCTCCTGCTCAGCATCCAGAAGTGTCTGCTTGTGGTGCCGCAGGAATCTGTGACTCGTGTTCCAAAGGACAGTGGCTCCCACACTGGAATGTGGATGTCACTTCCGTAGGCATTTACCTGTGGGTCTGTGCTGTGGTGTGCAGACCAAAGTGTGACATCTCTTTGTTCCTGCTGTCCAGCACTGTGGGGCCTGGCGTGCAGGAACAAAACGAGGAATAACAGAGCCTTTAAAATTCCAGGGAACAGGTGGAGCAGGACAGGGAAGCTGTTGGTGATAGTGTGTTAGGAGCTGCTGGAGAGACTGACAGAATGGGAGGAGGGCAGTGTGAGGTCGTGTGCCTGTGGTGTGCCTCTGCCCCAGGAGGAGAGCAGGACCTCCCATGTGTGTGGTGCTGCTTTCTCTTCCCTTCCCCTGGTGTCCCTCCCGATCCCAGCTCCTGTTTGACACTCCTGTAGAGCCACACCCTCCCCTGTGCTCTGCTTTCTGGGTTTTGACAGTCCTGTAGCTCTTTTTAATCACATTTTTCCACAAAAGGTATTAAAAATATCGATTGATTTGTTTTTTTAGGTGAAGAAGAATGGATTGTCAGAAGTGATCAGCCAGGAGGAAAGGAAAAGACAGGAGGTACTGGCTGTGCTTTGGGGCTGGCTGGGTCAATGCTGTTTGTTGATAAGGAGACATTGATAAGAGTTCATTGCTTGGCTTCCTGAAGTGTCCTCTCCCCAGGGAGAAAAAGTAAACCCAGGCTGTGCTGAGGTGTCCATGCCAGGGGCTCCTGGGTGCTCCCTGCTCCAGCTCCAGCCTGGCAGTGCCAGCATCGCTGCTGTGCAGGGAAGGGGTGACACCCCTTGAGTCACAGAGGGAGCAGCTGGCACGGGAATTCTTACAGCAGTGAGGAGCAAAGAGCAGCTCTGCAGAGCCCTGAGCCGTCCCTGCCCCTGTGAGCAGCGCTGGGAATGTGAGCACTGGGCACCTGCTGGGTCCCTGTGCCCTGCAGGGCAGGAGCCTCCTGAGGCAGCAGCAGCAGCACTGGGGTGCTTGTCTGTCCTCTCTCCTTCCCCTTCGCTCCTTTTGTCCTCTCCATCCACCTTCCTCTTCCCCTTCGCTCCTTTTGTCCTCTCCATCCACCTTCCTCTTCCCCTTCGCTCCTTTTGTCCTCTCCATCCACCTTCCTCTTCCCCTTCGCTCCTTTTGTCCTCTCCATCACCTTCCTCTTCCCCTTCGCTCCTTTTGTCCTCTCCATCCACCTTCCTCTTCCCCTTCGCTCCTTTTGTCCTCCTTCCTCTTCCCCTTCGCTCCTCGTGTCCACTTCACCTGCTCTCCCCTCCTTCCTCACTACAGGGGCTATGTCAGAGAGCTTGGGAGGTGTTGAAAGCGTAGCCTGGCCTAGGCAGCTGTGTCCCTGAGCTCCTTCCCCAGGTATGTCCTTCCCCAGGGAACCCGAGGCTTCAGCAGGGGCTCTGCAGCGTTACCTGCCCCGGGAGTTTGGCCCAGTATTCTCATTCCTCTTGGGACATACCTCAGCCTCCTCCTGCTGGGCAGCTTTTGGGACAAGGCAGATATTGCAGTCATATCCTTTAGGAGCCTTTAGTCTGTGTTTCCTGGAGCCAAACTTGCATCCTTTCAAAAAGAACAAGTTCTTTGGATGCCTTTTAAATGTAAAATCTTTAATGTTACCAAAAATGTTTCCAGGCCTGAGGAGTTTTTATTTGAATTTTAGAGGCCAATTCTTTCAGAGGGAGCCTAAATAAATACTCCTAAGCTGTAGTTACATTACCAAGTCAGGCTTTTGCTGTATTTCTTTTAAACTGTCTTTTATAATTTGTTCTTTATCTGTTCCTTAAATTGCTTTTTAGAGCCTATTAGATTATTTTATAATTATATACATTGTCACTGCAGAAGAATGTTTGTTTGTTTTCTGCCTTGATTAATGTCCATGTGCTGTCTTCGTACACACCCCATCCTTCAGAATCTGTTAGTGAGGTGGATCTCTGTGCGTGTTTTGGCTAAAGAAAATGTGTCACAGACTGAGTTGAACTAGGATTGTTTTCAGTAGCTCTTTCCTTGCCAGCTGGAAGTACCTGTGTGTGTGTGCACCAACTGCAGGCTGCCCCTGGGGGTGTGTCAATCACCCTTTGCTGGTTTTTATTCCCCAGAACGTGTTTGGGTCGTGGTGAGATGATTCTCCCTCCCTTGCACATCGGAAGCAAAGTGTCCTTGCCCCATTTCCGCCTCTGCTGCTGCCTTTGTTAGTCTGGGGAGAGCTCCAGGAGGGACCCCAGCCTCACTCCTGCCTGTTGGGGTCACACTCGGTGTTGTCTTCCAACTCCTCATTTGCAGTTGCACTGATAACTCTGAACATTGACTTCTTAAAAACTACTTCATTTTTTCTAGTATTAAATCACTTATTTCTAATAATTGATGCAGCTATTACAGAGATGAATATTTATCTGGTAATCTCTAGTTTGCATCCAAAACTTTGCCTTGCACCCCCGCACAACATCTTCTTTTTGTTTTTAAGGAAAAAGCCCAGTCACTAGTAAGTCTCTTCTTTTCCCCCTCCGCTTTGCAGGCAATATTTGAGGTGATATCTTCTGAGCACTCCTATTTGCTGAGCCTGGAGATTCTGATCCGGATGTTTAAAAATTCCAGGGAACTGAGCCTCACAATGACCAAAACAGAGAGCCACCACCTCTTCTCCAACATCACGGATGTTTACGAAGCAAGCAAGAAGTGAGTGTGGCATTTCTGTATTTGCCAGAGCTGTGCGTCCTTACACAGAGCAGCAGGTTTCCTTTGGGAAGCTGGGTAACCATTCTAGGGGTGACCATTGCTTCCAAAACCCAGGCTGGTTTGGAGATGGAAAGTGCAAGTGGCAGAGACATGCAAAGGAGAGTCTGAAAATGGGGAGGGAAGGAAAGCACGGAGTGAGTTGTGGTGGAAATCAGCATCCCTCAGATCCAATCAGTTCTGAGCTGAATGCTGACACGTCAGGCACTGACCCGGCCCTTGCAGTGCATCAGATAAAGCTTAGTCTGCCTTGCTGGGTGTTCAAAGGTGAGCTGGAGTTCCACACTGGCCCTGCAGAGCTGGCCCTTGCCAGGTGATGCAGGGGTGCAGTCCTGAGGCCTCGCTGTGCTCTGGGGCTGCCCTCCGTGAGTGACCACCGGGGCCTGGCTCTGCTGGCACGGGATGGGCTGCTCTGCTCTGCTCTGCAGGCACGGGATGGGCTGCTCTGCTGTGCTCTGCTCTGCTCTGCTGGCACGGGATGGGCTGCTCTGCTGTGCTCTGCTCTGCTCTGCGGGCATGGGATGGGCTGCTCTGCTCTGCTCTGCTGGCACGGGATGGGCTCCTCTGCTCTGTTCTGCTGGCACGGGATGGGCTCCTCTGCTCTGCTCTGCTGGCACGGGATGGGCTCCTCTGCTCTGCTCTGCGGGCACGGGATGGGCTGCTCTGCTGTGCTCTGCTCTGCTGGCATGGGCTGCTCTGCTCTGCTCTGCTGTGCTCTGCTCTGCTGGCATGGGATGGGCTGCTCTGCTCTGCTCTGCTGGCCCTGGATGGGCTGCTCTGCTCTGCTCTGCTGTGCTCTGCTCTGCTGGCATGGGCTGCTCTGCTCTGCTCTGCTGTGCTCTGCTCTGCTGGCACGGGACGGGCTGCTCTGCTCTGTTCTGCTGCTGCTGCTTTTGGGCACATTCCTCATCTGAAGCCAGGACAAGGGAAGCAGACACACCACAGATAGTGCCTGCAGAGGAGGAAATGGCAGCTCTTACCCCATACAAATGCAGAGATCTTGTTTATGACTGGTGATTGCTGCCAGTGTTATTTAATGCAGGACGTGCATATGTATGTGCTCTCAGAGTGCTTCAAACTCTCCTTCAAAAGTTCCTTAATGTGGCTTTGCCTCAGTGCAATTTGTTCTGTTCACAGCAGCAGGTGGATTGCTGTGTTCCACATAACTCAAACATCAAAAGGTCTCTGTTGCTTTTCGTATCCCTGATTTCCAGTCTGGAGTGAGCTCAGTGGCTGAAGGATGCTCTGGCCTGGTGAAGGTCCCGAGGGCTCTCAGCCGTGGCTCTGTACAGCTCCACCTGGATCTCTTTCCCTGTGGGACAGAGGAGTATTGGCCTCCTTTCAGAAGGGGGCTGAAGGTTCAATAAGGATTCTGAATGTTTTTTGCTTTTGTCCTCTTTGTAGAAATTGAAAAGTTCTGAATCCTTTAGCGTTAAACCCTCATTTACCTTGGTGGAACTTGTGAAGTTCCATGTTCCCAGTCATGGTAAAGTCATTTCTTGGCTTTTTTCTCTGAGACACCACAAAGTCTGTGGAATTTGACATCTGTTGGGCAGCAGTTGGACTTTTGTCCTCTGAAGCTGGTGCAGTAACACGATTTTGTTTCATGGAGGCTGATGTGTTGTGTCAAGTGCAAATCCAGCTGAGGAGCTGCAGAGCAGGAGCTGGGTTTGCTTGGGGCACCTTCCCTTCTCCCTCCCCATTCCCTTTCCGTGTCTCTCACAGCTGAGGTCTCTTGCCAGGGGCTGGGGTTGTGTGTGACCCCAGTCTGACAGCTCTGGTGTCGGGAGTGCAGCTGATCAAAGTCTTCATTTCAAGGAAATTTACCTTTTAAAGGTGCTCCTTACATAAGTGTGAGGGGTAGGAGTGAAGGACACTGGGGGTGGGGAGAGCACTGCTCTTAGGGGAACTCTTGCATCCCTTTTGATTAATTGTCTTCAAAGGAAGTGGGAGGGGGAGAAAAAAAAAAGAATGGAAAAATACCGCACTAGCCTAGGATTATAATCTTACTCTTTCTTGTCTGTGAGGTCTAATCGTTTAAGAGCTTGGTTTTTTATAACTTGGGATAAAATCTGAAGTCGTAACTCCTTTTTAAACTTAAATGAAAACATATTTTCTTTCCCAAGTTATGCAACGCTGTTAAACTAAAACAAAACTTTGGGCTGGCTTTGACCAATGTCATTTGTGTAAATAATGGAAGTGATTTCAAACCAGAAGCCTCTTTCTTGGTATCTCCAACTGTTGCTTTCCGTTTTCAAGGTGTTTCAAGGCAGCAAAATCCACCCTTTTGTTGTAAAATGGAGCATCTGCCCCATTCTGCTGCATTTTAAGCAGCCTTTGGTTAAAAGTACAAAACCTGAGTATGAGTGGAGTCACCAGCAGTCTTGGTTAACAAAAGTTTGGTGAGCTGAATAACCTGAGCTGATAAAAATACTTAATAAAAACCTTCAGTCAAAGCTGCTTAAAGCCTCTGTCTAGGAACTTTGGCTTGGAACGTGTTTGATGGAAACTCTCCAGCAGCACCAGGACAGGCCCGTAGTGCCTGACAGGGCCGTTCTGGGGAACAAAGCTGCCTTTGTTGGGAGCCAAATGCAGAGAGCAGAGACTGTCTCTGCTTGGGGAGCTCCCTGGAATGTGTCTGACAAAGGGGAGGAGATGAGGGATGTGTGCAGCACACACTGGATGTGCTCATGGGAACCTCCGGAACGGTGGCTTTGGAAAGGCAGAGCGATCCCTCAGGGCAGGGCAGGGCAGGGGTGCTGGAGCCCGGCCCCACAGAGCTCCTGAGCTGCTGGGCTGGGCTGCTGGGGATGCCAGGGAACGGCTCAGCCAGGAACGAGCCAGGAATGCAGCCTGAGGAATCAGTGCCAGGCTCGGGGCAAGGTGGGGCAAGAGGGCACTGCTCCCCAGGAGCCTCTCTGGGGAAAGAGGAGGTGCAGGGGAAGGAGGGAAATTCTTGAAGAACAGTTGGGCTCTGCGGGGTCAAATCTCCAAGTTAACAGGAGAAAGGAAACTTTTCTTTGCCTCTCTCTGCCATTAGGCCAGCAAAAGGCAAATGCTTTTGTGGTACCGGATCAGCATTAGCAGAAAACAATACTTACAAACATTTTAACAAACATTCTAACAGGTTCTGTCTGTTTTAAACTGTGTCAGAATCACAGAACACGAACACCCCAGTAGTGATGGGTTCATGACTTATCAAAGATGTTCCCATTTCCGTGTCCCGGGGTCTGGGGTTCATTTATTGCCTGAATGGACGTTTGTTGTCCTGCCGGTCCCACCTCTGACCAGGTGCTGTGGGCACCTCCCTGCTGTCTGGGGACTCTCTGGAACAGGATATCTTGGCAGGGCTGCTGTGGCCTTTCCATCGCCCTGGATTCCTGCCAGGGCACTATAAATAGCTGGAAAGGCAAGTGGCTCCCGTGGGACAGGCCCTGGGGCGTGGCTGGCCCAGCCTTGCTTGGGTTGCAGAGGGAACAGGGTCAGCTGTTCGTGTTTGGCTCTGGGGCTGCTCCCTGGGTATTGCCCGGTGAAAGGTGTTTCATGGGCTGGGGTTGCAGGGTTTGGTGTCGTATTTGTGTGTGTAGGCATGTGTTGGTTTCCATTATTGACATTGTGGGAACTCAGCAAACAAACTGACTCCAGTTCTGCTCTTTAATCACCCTCTCTCCAGCCAACATTTTTGGTAAAAACTGATTTTAATTGATCATAAAAATTCTACGGAAATAAGTCTATTTTTCCCATTTTTACTATTATAAATCCCCCTCCCCTTCCCTAAATAACAATAAAGTTGCAGATGTTCAGATTCTGTTCCTGATGAGAAGGCTCAGATTTGGAGAGGTTAATCAGAAATATTTATTACCTCTAGCTGGAGTTACCTCAAGCTGGCAGTTGTTACTCCAGTGCCCCTGTCTCCAGGGGCAAGAAGCTGAATTCTGCTCGCTGCCACTCCAGTGGTTTCTGTGCCTGGATGGTGTCAGCAGCACCTGGAGCTAAACCTGCATTCCTGAATTTGGCCTTCAGCCTTCAGGGGTGCTACAGAGTGGGTGGTTCTTTTAAACAACACAAGGGCAAGATGAAGGAAGTCAAATTCTGTCCTATGATGCTGTTTGACTTTCACTTATTGTTTCTAGCTTTAACCAGAAAAGTTCTGGATTTAACAGAAAGAGGTGTTTGAAATAAATCCTTCTGGCATTCAGCAAAGAACCCTGCACGCATCACAGCAAATCCCTCGTTGGTTAAATTGAATGGAATCATTCCATCCCTCAGTCCTGAGCTTTATGGTAGAATCTGTCCTCAAATTGTAAGTGAAAGGGTTTATGATGTGTCTGGTTCCCTGATTGTATCTAATAATTAGCAGATCAGATGTGGAAAACTGCAACTTCTGAATCAGGCTGATGCAGGATTTCCTTGTAGGACATGCTGGGAGATGGGATTGGATGTGCTGCTCCTCTTTGTCCCTCTTTTATTTTTTTTGAGTCTTCTGCTGTGCCAGATCTTTACTGTTCTTGCAGTGCCTGTCTCTGATGATGTCACTGATGAAGCACCAGATAAATTCTAAAGGTGGAAGTGGTGGCCCAGCAGGGTCCAACACCTTGTCAGTGTGCCATAACACAGCAGGAAATGTTGGATTTCCTCATTTCCTGAGCAAAGGGAATTGGCAGCAGTGGGAGGCTCTCCCAGCTATAAACATGTCTGAGCAGAGAGAAACAGATCCCAGGCTGGCAGTTCCCGCTCGGTGCTGGGGATCTGCTGTGGCTCCTGAGACGTTGCAGGCTCCATACTTACAGCCTCTTTTTAATGTAATTTTATTACTTCTTTTTTTTTTCTTTCTTGGCCCCCAGTGACACTTCAGGGAACTCTTCCCTCCAGGGTTTGTCCCCGTGTGCTGGAGCTCTGGGGCAGTGAGTGGGATGTGCCCTTGGGCTGGTGCCAACACTAAACCCAAATCCACAGCACAGGACGAGTCTGTGACAGCTCAGAATCAGTTGTGCCTTGGAGGGGCTGCGTGGGGGCCAGAAGGGTGCAGGAGGACTCTGCCTTCCAGCAGTGACAGGGCTGTCACATTCTGCTCAGCGCCTGCAGCAGAGCCCTGTTCATCAGCCAGTCCCTCTGCAGTTACTGTGTCAGAACTTAACAGAAACAAAATCCCAAACCACACCAAAATCCCCGCGATTGTCACGGCTCTGACTGAGCCAGTGAGAGCCTGGCAGCCCCTCCGTGCAGCAGCTGCTTCTAAGCTCACCTGGAGAGCGCCTTGATGTAGTGAAGCCCTGCTGCTGCCCACGTGGATGATCAGTGCTCCTCCTCCTGTGTTTGAGGTGTGTTCCTAAAGCAAACCATGGAGAACATCACTTGGAAAAAGGTGGCAGATTTGAGGAGCCACTGTTCATGATGAAAAAATGGAATAAAGGGGTGAAATTAAATAAAGCAGATTTCAAAATATTTGAGCTTAATGTGAGCTCATGTGTTTTAAGAAGTTCCTTAATGTTTTCTGAGCTATATGAGGATTTTTTATGAGCTTGTTGACTCCAGGGAGTTGAGGATTCTTGCAGTGAGTGCTGATGTGCAGAGGCTGCAGCCAGGACAGCTTTTCCTGTGTGAGGAGTGACCTGCAGAGCTGGTCTGTGAGCTGTTCCACCCCAGGCAGCGGGGGATTTCCAGCGAGCACCATGGAAATCAAGGCTTTTGCTTTGGAAATGTTTGGAGTGCAAAAAGCACCGGGAGGCTTCCAGTGGCCGCAGAGACTCAGTGTGGGACAGGGCACGGACAGCAGGGAAGTTGTCAGAACAAGCATGGTCAGGGGAAGAGCCAGCTCAGGATTTTGGGTTCTGTGCCCATTTTCAGTGTTTCCAGTCCGTGTTTGGTGCCAGTGGAGGATTGGAGGGTGTGGAACACTGTGTCCTTCTCCAGCACCACATGGCTCTTGTCCTTGGCTCAGCAGCCACACATACCTGTGTTCATCCAGCACTTCTGCTGTTGTGCTGCTTCTAATTGCAAGAGGAAATGTGTTAATGGGTGTTTGAAGTAGTTTCATTTCATTTCCAACCCCATTTCTGGAAATTCTGGTCTGACCAGCTGAGTGATGCTGTTTGGGTCTGGCAGTGGGAGGGTGGGAAGTGCCAGCGCTGCTGCTGCTGCTGCTGAGCTGCCCGGGGACAGCAGCACCCCCGGGCCTGTGCCCTCGCTGCCCTGCCAGAGCAGGGCTGATCTCCCCTGCCACAGAGCAGCCCGGCTGTCCTGAGCTGCTGCCACCTGGGCTGTGTCAGGGCAGTGCTGTGACAGAAGGATGCTCTTTGCGTGTAAAAGTGAGCGGTTGATTTTGAACCCCGCAGGTTCTTTGAAGAACTCGAGGCAAGGCACCAGAACAACATTTTCATCGATGACATCAGCGACATCGTGGCGAGACACGCGGGCTCCACCTTCGACCCCTACGTGAAGTACTGCACCAACGAGGTGTACCAGCAGCGCACCCTGCAGAGACTGCTGTGAGCTCCACGCCGCGGGGCTGGGGATTGTTCGGGGCTCAGCCTGTGCCTCCTCCCGGCCGGGCACACGCGGGTCTGCCCCATGGACAGCGCTGGCAGCGCCTGAGGTTTAATGTCACTGCTGGGCTGGTGGATCTGAGGGGATAAAGCTGAAGGCTTGGGTGGTCTGACTCCTGCAAATCACACTTTGTTTTTTATAAAATAATGTTTTTTTAAAATTTAGCAACTTGCACAATTCTTTGGTAAAACCTACCATTTAATGCTTCCATCCTCTTTCTCCCCAGAGCCACAAACCCAGCGTTCAAGGAGGTGCTGTCCCGGATCGAGTCCCACGAGGATTGCCGGAATTTGCCCATGATCTCCTTCCTCATCCTCCCCATGCAGAGGGTCACTCGTCTGCCCCTACTGATGGATGTGAGAACACCTCTTTCCCTCTTTCCTTCTGCATGTTCTCGCAGTGTTCACGTTCTCTCATGCTCAGTTCTGGTTCACTCCAGTCTCCTCATGTCCGGGCTGTGGATTGTGGGGTGCTGCTGCGTTTGTTGGCTGACTGGGACTGGGCCCTCCTGCTGCCCCATTCACAAGTTAAATATTCAGATGTTCTAACAGGAAAATTGTACCGTAAAGGGTCAAAATGGTTCTGAAACTCAGGAGGAGCCAGCACAGAAATGGTTTGTAGTGCCAGGATTGAAATGAACCCTGCAGCCGTAACACAAGACCTGCTGTTGTGTAGGTTGGGTGAGGGCCCTTTGGCAGGGAATACTCCTGAGGGATGGACTCCCTTCCTGAGGGAGCTGTGAGTGAGTGGCACTGAGCTGTCCCTGCCTGTGCCAGTCCACAGCTGGGATTCAGCTCCTGGGTTTCAGTTTGGATGGGAAATCTCTGTGGGTTGCAGTCTGTGCTGCTTGGTCCTCTGAAGTCACTGCTGTTTCATTCCAGACTATTTGCCAGAAAACCCCCAAGGATTCAGCAAAATACGAGAACTGCAAGCAGGCTCTGAAGGAAGTCAGCAAGGTACGTTCTCTTTTATTCCTGTGGCCTTCCAGGGGAAAATGGATGTTTTCCATGCATGAATAATGCAGGCGGGAAGAGCGCTGAAGCATCCAAGTTCTACATTGCTGAATTTAAGAAAGGCTGCTGGGGACTGGGTTTGTTACTGGTTCTTACTTGGGAGAAGATCCCAAACTGGATGATCCTGTGGCGGTTCTGGGTTTGTGTGTGGGAGGAGTGTGGGAAGTTAATCCAGCTGAGGGTGGGTGTGTGTTTGGAGCTGATCATCGACCCAGGTCAGAGCAGGGCCCTGCTCAGCCAGAACTCGGGATAAACCTCTGCTCCCCCTGAGAGTTGTGAATTCCTGGGACCCTGTGGGATCACCGGGGTGAGGGGGATCCTGGGGCAGGGCCAGCTGTGTCCCTGCTGGGGACTCTGTGCCCCAGAAGTGCCTTTCCCAAGGGAGCAGCAGTTTGTGCTGGGGCTGGAGGCCCCGGCCCTGCTCAGCCCTGTCTCATCTGCAGCTCGTGCGTCTGTGCAACGAGGGCGCCCGCAAGATGGAGAGGACAGAGATGATGTACACGATCAACTCCCAGCTGGAATTCAAAATCAAGGTAGGCTGAGGATCGTGTTCCTGACCACTCGAGACAGGGAACAGAACTTTCCCAGCATGCTCATACCGCACAGTGATCCTTGCAAAGGAGGGATCTGTTGTGGCAGCACAGAAATTGAAACCTTTGGTCAGGTGTTTTCATTTTAGTAGAAGGTGATGCTGCAGCACAAGGGATTTGGAATAAATCCGGACTGAAGAGCATTCTTTGCTGTAAAGATAAAGCTGCTGCGAAGATTTTGGCATTAGGAGAGAGGCCAGAGGCTGCTGCTCAGTGCTGAGATTTGCTGATGTACCTGACGGGAAAGGCGTGCCTGGGAAGACACTGCCAGGCCAGGGAAGGATCCTGGGGGTGTTTGTCCTTCCCCTTAAGGGTGGGATAGCGCAGGTTTTTATTAAAAACATCCTGAACAATCAGTCTTTTCTAGGAAACAACAGCAGACCCAGGCATGGGTAGGGGAGGTTTATTGGACTTTCTTCAAGTACATTTATTGTTACTGTTCAATGTTTGCCACAATCCCGTTTCACTGTTACTCAGTGAGGATTCTTTTGGGGGAAGATTGTTTCATTATCAGGCATGCAGTGAGTGCAGGTTCATGGTTTTAAAAGCACAGCTCTTGAAAGGCTCTGGGTCCGGCTTGGGGCAAATGCTGCCTCCAGAAAGACTTTTCAACTTGCTTAAAGTATTTTTATTCTCAGACTTTGACTAAAAACTGACAGTAATAATATTTGCTTATAGCAACAGCAACAACAAATAAAACATTCTGCGCAAGTGACACCAGAGCATTTCCTGACGGGTGGTAGCAGACTCGAGTCTTCAGCGAGTCCAGCCCAGTGTCAGGGCTGAGCTGCTCCGTGGTTCCTCTCAGATCCCAGGAGCCCCTTGGGGTCTGGGTCTGCAGGGTCTGGAGTCCCTCACCTTCCCCCGGGAGAGGACGTGCTGTCTGTCCTTCCCATGCTGTCTGTCCCTGTCCATCCCTCTCCATCCCTGTCTACCCCTGTGTGTCCCTCCTGTCCCTGCCCATCCCTCTCTGTTCCTGCCCATCCCTGTCTACCCCTGGGTGTCCCTCCTGGCAGCCCTGCGTGACCCCACCCCGCAGCTCGTGCTGGTACCGTGGCAGCAGCAGCAGCTTCGTGGGCTTTGTGTTTCTGTGCTTTTCTGTGAGCTTTCCCTTCGTGCACCCAAACCCAGCCCTGCGGTGCTCAGGCCCCGTTGGGGCTGGGAAGCCCCGCTCTGGTTAAATGCATTTTTCACCCCTGAGAGCCTGTGTTCTGCAGCAGGGACATGGTGCACATGATGTGCTCCTTTGGCAATTAAGGAAAAGCTGCCTCTGGAAGAGAGTCAATTAGGAAAATGGGATGAACTCATTTGGAGTACAGATTAGAGGAATTTTTTTGTTCGTCCTCAAATAGAACTTTTTAAAGTATTTTTTGCTTGTAAACCAATCATCATGGGACTGTAACTCTGTTTTATAGCCATTATAAATTAGTTAAAGTATTTCTGTTCTTGCCCAGCCTCACAGAGTTCGGGGATTTGTTTATTATTTTGTTAGATGTAACTGTGGAGAATTTCATGGGAGCACAAGGGAAGTGACTCAAATCTTTGGTTGCTTTTGTACGTGGCTCAACCGAAGAACTAGATTTTTAATTAAATTTCAGCAGTTTTTATTCTTCCATTTTGCATCTTTTGCAGCAGAGGAGTGGTGGGGGTTTGTTGTAGGGAGTCAGAGTTTGCTGTTCAGCCCCAGCGCTGGGTTTGGGTTTGGCTCAGCAGGTACAGGCAGGCTGCAGCAGCTCAGCCGAGGGATTAACGGACACAAAAAGCCAACTCATGCGGAATGGGAGGGCAGCTGACAGGCTGCAGGAAGGGGTGTTTGTGAAAAGCGTGTGAAAGGTGCTTCGGTGAGGGGAAAACAGGCAGTTGTGCTCCTTGGTGTGGGCCTCGGTCTGCCTGGAGCATCTGTAGACGCAGCCTCAGAGGATCCGTGTGACCGGGACAGTCTCACACCTCCCTCGCTCTGCCTGGCCCACAGAAACAAAACGTCCTCCCGGGGTCTCTGTGTCTGGACCTGCCCCTCCTGGGGGGTTTGTGCAGCCCTGCCTGCCCCTCCCGGGTGGCACCGGCACAGGGAATGTCACCTCCGCTCCAAGAGGAGCCCTGAGGTTCCGAGGACACTCCAGTGTCCCCACGTGCTCCAGGAGCCGTCTCACCCTGTGGACACACTCCTGGGAGCCAGGCTGTGCTCCCTGCCCTCAGGAGGGTCTCCCAGTCTGTCCCACCCCAGTGTGACCAGTCAGGTCTGCTCGTTTCTGTTCAGTGAGCAGTGGTGACAGTGCCCGGGTGATTCCCAGGTATTTGCAGCTGTTACCTGTGTGTGGTAGCGATGATGGAGCCGCTTTAACTTTGGTAACCTCTTTGTGTTTGTAGTCTCTGAGCTTTGAGTTCCTTCAACCACTTTCCCTAGACAGATCGTACTCTGTTCTCTATTTTTAAAAAATTCTCTGGTTTTGAAGGATTACAGGGTGATTTTCTTGCCTTGCAGCCATTTCCATTGGTTTCCTCCTCACGGTGGTTGGTGAAAAGGGGCGAATTAACGGCCTATGTAGAAGACACTGGACTTTTTTCCAAAAGAACCTCTAAGCAGCAGGTGTACTTCTTCCTCTTCAACGATGTCCTCATCGTCACCAAGAAGAAGAGGTAAGAGCTTCAGAATAAAGCTGCTTCTTTGTTCAGTCCTTGAATCGCAGTGACTTCTAACGTGATCCTGGCTGTGGAACGAGTTCAGGAGTTATTTGAGTCTCTATCCTGGGTTTCAAATAACGAGTGACTGCTTGTTAAACAGGATTTGCTTTTGGCAAACACAATTAAGATTCCAAATTGTCAGATGAATTAAAAAGTTCATTCTTGATGCCCTAGCAGAGAGAGAAGTTTGGGAAGGATAAAGTATTGGGAATGTCCTTTCCCCTCCACACTGCCCACGGTTCCTGGAGCGTGAGTTCGCTCTGCCCAGTGCCACAGCTCAGCAGCAGTGCCCGAGCCCTGGGTGATCCCTGGGTGGTCCCTGCTCCCACCCACGGGGCTGCCATGGCACCACAGCAGCCGACAGAAATGTTTGTTGCTAGTTGGGGTTGAATGTTTGTGGTTTTCCTTGAGCAGTTGAATCTCAGAAGATTCTTAACATTGCACTGAGACATCACTCCTGACTACATACTAAAAATGGGCATTTCTGAGGTGGCACTGGGGCTTTGCCTGGAGCTCATCTCCAGCCCTGGCTCTGCAGCCACTGCCTGTCCCTGTCCCGTCCCTGTCCCGGCTCCGGTGCTGGCACTGCTCGGGAGCTGCGGCTCTGCCCTGCTGCAGACCCTGCAGAGACAGGAGGGAGCCAAAGCCCTCTCAGGGTTTGGTTCACTGAGCACCAGTGGAACTGCACCCCACGGAGCTGAACTGGGGCTTTGTTGCACCAGCCCTGCTGGCAGCAGCTGATGCCCCCCATGGGAGCTGTGGGGTGCTGGGAGCGCTGTCCCTGCCGTGAGACGTGGTGGGTGACCGGGGGGGCTTCCAGACAAATGGAATGGGACAGTAAACCTTGACGGGAATGGGACATTGAACCTGAACCAGAATGGGACAGTAAACCTGAACTGGAATGGGACATTAAACCTTGACGGGTGTTTTCCTCCCGCCTGCCCCGCAGTGAGGAGAGTTACAACGTCACCGAGTACTCGCTGCGGGAGCAGCTGCTGGTGGTGCCGTGTGAGGCAGAGGAGCCCGGCTCCTCGCCCGGGAAGAACGCGGCAGGGATGCTCCACTCGGGGCGGAATTCTGCGTCCCACCTCTTCAGGCTCGTGCTGCTCAGCAACCACGCCGGGGACAGGGTGGAGATGCTCCTGGGAGCAGACACGCAGTGAGTACAGCTACCTAAGGGATTTCTTCACCTGATTGTGTCCACAGACTGCCCTTCCCACCCTGGCTGAAGTAGTAAATATTTATTTATTTTTATTACTTATTCTAGTTTATTAATTTAAACTCCTGGGCAAGGCCTCGATCTCCCTGCCCACAGAGATCAGTGCAGGCGGCCGTGCCCCGGGCGGGTTCCTGTGCAGGGCCCTCACCCCGAGGGTCAGGCGGGTGTCACTGTGGGGCTGTGTGGGCACAGCAGCAGGACGGGGCACAGCAGAGTCCCCAGGCACTCCCAGGGAGCTCCGGGCCCGAGCAGGGCGCTGGGGTTCCCAGCAGTGATGGTGGATGTGCAGCAGTGGGAGCAAAGCGGGGTTCGTGCAGGAGGAGCCCAGGAGAGCACTGTGAGGGGTGTCCTGCCTCACAAATCAGCGGCACCCAGCGCCTGCTGTGGGTGCACACACGCCAGCAGCTTCCACCCGACCTCCAGCGCTGAAAGGGTCCATTTGTTCCGGGGGAGGCTGGAGGCAGGACAGAGACATGAAGGGAGAGCTCCAGACTTGTCCCTGCCTGGAAAAATCGATCGTTTTGGGTTGGCTTTCAAAGTTTAGAATAACCGTGAAAGGAACTAAAGATCATCAGTGCTTTCTATTAAAGATCTCATTATGAAGGCAGGAGATGATTCAGACTTGTTTGGAAATGCAATTTTATTGGGGAAAAAATGCAGGACATTTTTAGTTGTCTGGGCTTTGTATGAAAAGACATTTTGTTCTGCAGGCTTATTATTGATTTGTTCTATGCTGTTTGCAGTATAAATAGCAGTCCAGCTGATTGTCACAGAGCAAGAGTCTGAAAAGAATTCCTGTTTTTTAGGTTACCTATTTTTATAGTCTCATCCTGTGCTTTGAGGATGGGAAAGGAATCTCCAAGGCCAAACAGTTCAGAGAGCTGAGTGTGCCTTTGGGATAGTTTTGTGCAGGTAAAACTGAAATGTTTTCTCTGGCACAAAGATTTCCAGCACAGTTTGATCCTGTTTGTCACTTCCTGTGGCCTGTGGGTCCCAAGGACAAAAGTGCCAGTGTTGGGTGGGACCTTTCTCTCGCCCTGTGAAGCAGGCACAGAATACACAGAGGTGAAGATACCCAGGGGTTACTCCCAGGTGCTGAAGGGAGAGATGCTGACCCTGGCAGAAGCGAGGGATCTCAGTGCTGACCATTATCCAGGGCACGGTCGGGACTCTGGGTTTGCTGTGCTGCTTTGCAGGAGTGACAGAGCGCGCTGGATCACAGCGCTGGGCCAGGACAGCGACGGGCGCCACACGGACAGGACCAGTAAGTCACCCCTGCTGGGACTGGGGAGGGCTCTGTGGGGGAACAGCACTGCCCTCAGTGGGGCCGGGGTGGGCTGGAACTACCCTGAGGGATGGGGAAGTGTAAAGTGGAAATTGTTAAAATAAATGGTGATGTGTTGTGATAAAAGCCCTGCCCTGGGACTGGTTTAACTGAGCCGGGCTCGCTCCTTCCCCAGCGCTGGCCCAGGTGGAGATCATCAGAACCTACACCGCCAAGCAGGCCGATGAACTCTCTCTCCAAGTCGCTGATGTCGTCCTGGTTTATCAGAAAGTGAATGATGGTGAGTGAGGACTTTGCTGTCAGTAACCATTTGTCACCTCTGCAGGGGGATCCAGCTACAAAACCTTGTTTTCTAGTAGCACAGGGCTGCAGGGAGTACAGGCTCAGCGTCCAAGGAAAACGTGAGCGTTTGGGTTCGGGTTTCTGGAGGAAGCAGCAGATGCCGCCAGCTGCAGAACGTGGCTGCTGGCCAGTTCTGCCATGGGAGGTGTCCACAAATAGGAAATTGAATTTGTCTGAAAACACAGAGCTCAGACATTTTAGTGAGTGCCAGGGCTGTCCAAGAGAAACATCCCCAGTCTGTCGTGCCGTGCCCTGGGCTTTCCTGCTGCTGCAGCTCTGGCACAGGGTCTTTGCTGAGGTTGTCCACAGGATCAAGTACCCCGAGATCAAAACTGATTCTTGCTCAGACCTGCCCACAACTGCACTGAGGGACTGAATTCTAACCTGCTGTTGCTCAGTTTCCTGTGAAATCAGAGATCCTGTCACTTGTGCTGCATTGCTTTCTTCAGATTACAGTGGTACTATGGCATTACTTTAAACTATATTTGAATGGCAGTATTTAAAAAAATAGTGAAACTGTGCAATACTTCGTACATATGATTTCTTTCCTAGTCTGGCTGTATTAAAAAAATCTGCCAAAGCTGTCGTAAGCTGGTACTTGATTCCCAGCCAAGGCAAATGCAGAGTGTAGGTGATGACTGTCAGCTGGGTCACCCCAGTGCCACCAGCCGGCTCTGAGGGTGGCTGCAGAGGTGTCACTGCTGTCCCCGGGGGCGGCTGCAGAGGTGTCACTGCTGTCCTGTGGGGGTGGCAGCAGAGGTGTCACTGCTGTCCCCGGGGGCGGCTGCAGAGGTGTCACTGCTGTCCCATGGGGGTGGCTGCAGAGGTGTCACTGCTGTCCCCGGGGGTGGCAGCAGAGGTGTCACTGCTGTCCCCGGGGGCGGCTGCAGAGGTGTCACTGCTGTCCCATGGGGGTGGCTGCAGAGGTGTCACTGCTGTCCCTCCCCGCAGGCTGGTACGAGGGCGAGCGGCTGCGGGACGGCCAGAGGGGCTGGTTCCCCTCGGAGTGCGCCAAGGAGATCACCTGCAGGGCCACCCTGGACAAGAACATGGAGCGCATGGGGCGCCTGCTGGGGCTGGAGACCAACGTGTAGCCGTGGCCTCACCCCACCCTGGGGCTGCACCAGCGGCTGGTGGCTCGGGCTGGGACAGGGGACAACCCAGAGCCACAACCCAGCAATCCATTGGAGACTCATGATCCCTGCTCTGCCGGCGTTCCCCGAGCTCCGAACTGAACCTGGCTCCACCAGCAGCATCCTGGGCACTCTGCTGCAGCTCCTCCATCGCTGCCTCCTTCTGCTCGTGCTCCGCCTGTTTTTGAGCACCTGGACTCCTTTTCAGCAGCAGAACTCTGCGGGGACTGGGCCCCCGGCCCCACCAGTGGAACTGGAGGTGAGCAGCAGCACTGGGATGTCCTGCAGAGCTGCAGCCCAGCCCCGGTGTGATCTGTGGGACAGTTCTCCCTCGTGTCAGCGCCTGGGTGGTGCCCGAGCTCCAGCAGCCGCCTCTGTGCTTGTAAGGGCCGATCTACCTCTGCCGTGCAAACCCAGGGACACCCCGGCCTGGCACCGCAGAGCTGGCACCGCAGAGCTGGCACCGCAGAGCTGGCACAGCCTCGGCGAGGAACGCACAGCTGTGCCACCAGCGGGGATGGTCCCTGACCCCATGAGGCTGCTCAGACTGGTTCCAAGTGCTGCTGTGGGCAGAGGGTTTCTGGAAGCAGGCAGGAGGTACCAGGCTCCGCAGAGGAGGTGCTGCTGATCCCTCTGGGCACAGGTATTTACCGAGAGCACCTGTGGGACCTGGGGCCGTTGTTGCTGCTTTCCTCAGGTGTCTGACGAGGTCTCGCACTCGCTCAGTGCCGCACAGCAGGGCTGGGGTGAGGACAACGCGAAATGCACTCGCTGCTCTGGGGACAGAGGCACTCGGGGCAGGGGGCTGCAGAGGTGCCAGTCTGTAAGATAAAAACCTTCCTTTCTACGGACCAGCTGCTGGCTCAGCAGCGTGGAAATCGCTCCCTAGAAATGACAACTTGGAGTACCAAGGCTTTTTCTTGTTGCCTTCCCCATCCCCTGCACCGGGGATGGACGCTGGTTTGATCCTGCAGGATGCTGAGTGCCGTGGTGAGTGTAAAGGTGTGTATCTCTAACAATTTAAACTGTTAGGAAGGCAGTAATTCTGTACAAAACTACTTACCTGGACAGTGTGACTGTGGTTATGCAGCCTTGCAAATTAATTTATAAGTGGACTGATTAAATAGTAATGAGGGAAACTGTAAATTGAACAAAGACTTATTTAACATGGTAAAAATACTGCTACTGTTTTTAACAAATTTTATTGTATACATGCGGATGTTTAACACAACTGAATGTATAAATCCAGGCATTAATTTTATTCAGATTTTTTAATACACTGTATATATTTTTCATACCTAGTTTTTCCAGAAATGCTGTAATGTTTTGTAAAGACATTTTTCATTTTTCCTATTGTTGGACACAGTTCTTCAGGAATTAAAAGAATTCTATGATTTTATAGGACAACAATCAATAAAATGCTTTTAAATCCTTACTAAAAAAGTTTGGATTTTTTTTTTTAAATGCCATAATGCTGCTAGTTGTTAATATCATTTTTGTCAGAGAAATTAAATCCCTTCAGTAAATGCTGGCATTTTAGATTTTCCTGTTCTGTGCAGATAAATAGCACCATCCTGTGTCCTGCTTCCTCTGTCACAGATCCCATTTACCCGCCGGACTTGGAGCAATGGCCTGGGACGGCAGCTCCTTGCTGAGAGCAGTAAGAGGGAGGTGGGAAAGCAGCGTTCAGTTCTCTGTTCTCCCACAGCCTCTCTGTCCCCTCCAAACGCTCCAGGCCCGGCTCCTCCCTCCTTCCCCTTCCCCAAACTCCCCCAGCATCCCCGACCCCCCGGGCTGGGTGATTCTCCTCCTCCTCCTCCTTTAAAACACCTGGGGGTGCAACACTGGATTGGTGTGGGGAGGGAGGATAAACGATGCATTTGGTGCCGCTGGCAGTGGCAGTGAGGAGCCCGGCACCCTCCAGCCCTTGTTAACCCAATGGAAAGCATCATCGAGCCAGTAACTTTGACTTATTTTTTATACAGAAATAAGTTTCACCTGCTCTGCTCTGCTTTCTTCAGCATAAAGCACGTAAATCCTCTGAGCCTGATGATCAAGGTCACTTTTGCAAAGAAAAAAACCCAACAAAACACCAAAGAAGGGAGAAAAGTTATATTTCCCGGCAAATAAAAGGAGACAGAAGAGCTTTTTTCTTGAGGATAAACCTCAAAGTCCTTAACAAACTTTGTTATTCAAATATTCTTCCATAGCTGGAAATAATTCAGAACAGAACTACATTCAAGACATTGAGAAGAGTTGAAGTAAGACTTGCAAAAAAAGACTTTTAATGGAATACTATAACCCATACATGAACTTCTTGGGAAAAAACCCAACTCGAATGCAACGAGACCTTAACCCAACGTGACTCTTACCTAACCACGCTTTCTGTAATCTGCACTTTCAGTCAGCAGTGATGATGGATGGGGACAGAAAGCAAAGTAAGATTAATTGAATGGGATGAAACGCAGAAAAGGAGAAGAATTTCTGAAGGTTTTTTCCTCCCACAGTACAAATTCAACAAGTGTTTCCAAGTTTAATTCAGCTGTAATTACCTTCTGTGGAAGTGTTGGTGAGCAGACTGCTGCACAGCTGGAACAACACAGCGAGTGTCATTACTCACCACACCCCATTAAAGAACAGTTTAGGTGCTACTAAGCAGTATTTTAACAGGATTTTTAAATATCTGTTACCTGATGGGTAAAAATCCCAAAGAAAACGGCTACAGCAGAACAAGAACCATACAGCATCCACCGAGTGCCTTTCTCTCCCTCCCGAAGCTACACCGAGCACAGAACACATGCACGTACACGACTGCCAACTAGCTCCCACAACTGCTCCTCGGGACGAGGAGTGCCCGGCTTACCCTACAAAAGGTGTTCCTCTAGCTAAAGGACGCTATAAAAAGGAGTGAGGGCTGGCGCGGGGCCGGCCGAGCTGTCAGCTGTAGCGCTCGCCCTGGAACCGCGGCGCGAAGTTCCTGACGCCCTCGTTCTCCTGCGTGGTGATCAAGTCTATGATGGCTGTCAGCACGGCTGTGTCCCTGGATTTGGTATCGTTCCAGTCCACGGGGTGCGGGTTTTCTATTTTTTCTTGTAGAAGATCATCAAGTTCTTTTCTCAGATTCTGGAAAGTGTTGTAAAAAAGGAAAAAAAGGAAAAAGCAGAGAGATGGGCAGTTAGCGCTCCACCCAGCAGCGACAGAGAAGTTCCAAAGCCTCGGGCCCTCTGTTCTCCTGACCTTTACAGCCGCTCTTCTCCCATCCATGCATTTCCACGTTGCTATTTTCAGGATCAAACACTGCCTCTCAAAACCCAGCACTGTTACCTCTGATGAGAGCTGACCATCTCGGGATGTGATGCCTCTAACAGCCCACACATCCCTTAGCTGACTATCTCAGGATTAAAAAGACGGGTTTAAAATAAAAATAAAATTTAAAAGAAGAGTCAGGTATGATTCCTGGGATCTAATATTAAACAGTTCTATGGAACCTGTTCCTGTTGGCTGAGGAGCCCCACCCTCGTGTTTCCATATCCACGGGGACATTTCCTGGACTGACAGAGTCATCCTACAGCTCCTGCTGTGCAGAATTAGCTCTCCTCTGTTTGCTTTGTCTGCTCGAGCTGCCGCAGGGAGTGCATTCCAGGCACCATCTCCCTGAGCGATGAATCAAGGGGGACACAGGAGTATCAAACCCAGAAACCCCCGGGCAGAACCAGTGGAACGCTGAGCCTGCCATGTACATCAAAACCCACTCACCTTGACCAAGTGTGCTATTCTTGCTGGAGACTGGAACACAATCCACTCGTCCACAGCGATGGTGTCCTGGTCCTTGTCCTTCTGAATGGAGATGTCCCCTCCGAAGAACAAGAGGCAGTAGGGAGACACCTCTGTGCAATCATACAGGTAAATCTGCACAACAACAGAGTAGTCTGATCACCCTCCAGCCATCCCACGGGCCACCAGTAATCCTTAATGAGAGCCTACAGAATTCCAGAAGATCATTACTCCATTAACTCACAAATTCTGAAGATGCATGAAGCAACTCAGTTCAAAAAAGTTACGTGAAATCAGATTGAACAGAGCAAAAATGGTCCCATGTCATTCACAGTCTTTCACACAGTGATGAAATCAAACCAGCTGCTCCGTAACAATGAGAGGAAAAAATGTCAGCATATTGAGAAGTGTTAGACTGGATTGAAATGAAAAAAATAAACTAGAATTTAAAAATTTACACCTGTTATTGTCAGACCTTAAAAAACCCCAAATCCTCCAAATAAGCCCCAAGAACTAAACCACAGAAGTTCAATCTGACGGTGTGCACAAGGAATGGCCCAGGAGAGGAAGGCCCCAGAACAAAGGCTGTTCACATCCCCTCTGAACCCAGATCCAACCTCATTTAAAAAGGGGTAATAAAACAAACCCCACGAGCACAACCCCAACTCACACTGCTGGTCCTCATCTTCAAATGGTACACGAGCCAGTTATAATGGAACTCTGTTTCCTCCACGTTGACCGACTTGGGATGGATATTGACTGATCCGTCTGTCTTGGTGCAAACTTTCACCCTTCAAAGGAAAAACAACAACAAAGAGTCTGATAACACAAGAAGTGACAAATCAACAGACCAGGATCCCTGGGGCCTCTCTCCCAAATACCCAGAAGTGCCAGTGCCTGAACTGCTGCTGTAGAACCCCTTCAGAGCAGGGCTACTGAGATGTTGTAACGTTATCCACGGCATGAAAAGGTCACAGAGATTATTCAGGTGTTGGCAGGAATCCAGATGTTAAAAAATCAACAATCCCACCCTTCTCAGAGGCATCAACACACAACCAAGACTCAGGCTCTAAAATGAGATTCATTCACACAGTCAAGCCACTGCTTCACTTTGCCAAACTCTGCCATGTAGAAAACACCTTGAATACAAACCAACATTAAACCAAAGGCTCACATTTTCCTCTTTTTGCTGAAGCTGGGCCGGATCTTTGCCACTTTGGGATAGAGGCCCGCACAGATGACTGCTTTGAGCAGCTTCTCATTTCCTGCAGGAGACAGCACAGTAAGCGAGGCAGTTCTGACATTCCAGCTGGGCTGAATCCTCCCCTTCCCTCCAGGGTTACCTGAGTTGGTGTTCGATTTGGGATCCTTGGGGTCTCTGCTGTTCACAAATCCAGCTGCAAGGAGGTGCTCAGCAAACTGCCCTTTCATGTTATGCAGCATCTAGGAAAGAACAGAAATTGCCCCAGGATGATGCTGTGGCAAGGGCTCCTCCCTTCCCACAGACGGGATTTGCTTTAGCCTGGCAGGACCCTGTTACCTGCAAGGTGTTTGAGGACAGGAAATATTCCCAGCAATAGTCCTTCTCATTCCTGAAGCCACAACGCCGAGCCTCTTCCCAGCCCTGGAAATGGAAACCAGAGCTCCAAGGCGTTTGTAACTGAACACAGCTACAAACCCAAGGACAGCGAGACCTGGAGCCCAACAAACAGCAGGGACACGTTCCCTGCCAGGGAGAAAGGAATCCTCTGCTCCCTCTGTGTGTGCACAGACCACAGTGTACACAACCACAGCTTCACAGGGTGCGAATCACAGCCTCCCTTCTCCCTGGTGAGCAGTAGCATCCACCTGGCGGCGTTTGCCAGAGCACCGTTTGTTGTTATTAACGTTCTGGGCAGTAACTGCATTTCCAGGTCATTCATTCCTCCTCTCCTCACCAGAACAGAATACAGCAAAATCTCCAACATTTCTGAAGTTGGTTTCAGCCTCTTGTAGAGGCCAGAAGCACAAGAATTAACAACTTCAGCAATAATTATAATTCGTTTCCTTTGTCTTTTTCAGCCTTATCCACCAGGAATCAGGTTACTGAGCCTGGAGACAAGATTCTTCAATTCTAAAAGGGTGAAAATCAGTTTGGTTTTATGTTTCTGTAGAAGCCAAAAAAGAAGCACAATACAGAGCATAAACTGATCAGCTTTTTCCTTAGGATCAACTATATTCCTCAAATTAAAGTTCTAGAAGAAAAAAACCACAGGAAAACATGCTTACAGTGAAAGCATTCACCACAGTCAGATGGTCGCTCTTCGAGTTCTTTGACAGCTCCTTTCTTCTTGCATCTGCGACTTTCTCTTTGCCCTAAAAATCAGAACCTGTGTAAAACCCAGACTGACAGGACAGTTCTCTTTTCCTCATTCAGGTTCATCTGTACAGCAGTACTTTGTGTGTAATACATATGAAAATTACAGTTACTTCCAATATGCCACAGGAAAAGTGATCATTCACAGTAGGTGAAGACAAGCTCACCAGTAAAAATGTAATTAACATGACATTAATGAAAGTGCTCCTAAATTATAACACCTCATGAAGCCCCAGCATCCTCCTGAGATTCTGGAACCCCCCTGTGTGACTGTCAGCTGTGAGATTTACCAGAGGGATGACAAAAGGGTCCTTGAAGCTGAGGCTGGCGGCGATGGTCAGCACGGGGTCCAGGCAGCAGAACAGGGCTCCGAACAGGATCATCTTCCCGATGTGCGGCTCCACGGGCAGCCGGGCCAGGTGCACACCCAGGGGCGTCAGCTCCTCCTGCCTGTCCAGAGCGTTCTGCCAGCACAGGGCAGAAAGGGAAGAACAAACCCGTCACGTGAAAGGGGCAGCGTTTCCTTGGAACAGCCACACCGATATCACCCAAACATCCAAATCAGATGTTGCTGTTCATGGCCACAACTCATTTGCACAAATAACACCGAGCAAGGAGCCAGCAGAAGGAACGTGCCATGAACCTGTCCCTCCCAGCACCCAAGGGGGCAGTGACACCCATGGTACTTGTCCCACATCCTCGTCTGCCTCCAGCTCCCCCTGATCCCCCGGCACAGGAGGGCTGGGGCTGCAGCAGAGGGTGCAGAGGAGGAGTTAAACCAACACCTGCAGAACATAAATGCAGAGTCAGGAGTGGAGTGTGTCTGCAGTGATTACAGAGGTCCCTCAGAGCTGCTCTGCAGGCCCACAAGCACCGAGGACTGCGTGAGGTGCTGGCTGTGTGCAGGGAGGGGCCAGCGGGGCTCTGCAGGGCTGCCACGGCCCCGGCTGCGCAGCCACACCTGCCTGGTGACACACAGCACCCCTGCACAGGGAACAACGCTTTACCAGCTCCATGAGGTGATTTATGGCCAGCATCACAGCGTCACGAGACGGGGGGTCCATCAGCTTGCTCAGAAAATAGGCAATTCCACCAAGCTTCAGGATCTGAGAGAAAAACCACAACAAAAGCCTACAGCAACTGGAGCAAGGCGGTCGCCTAAAATTAGCTCGCAGTAACCACACTCACTGAAACAGTGTGAGTAATCACAGCTCGAGTTAGAATGCCTTTAGTTAAGAACTAAGGACAAAAAAATGTATCAGTGGTGAAATTGGTAGCAGAAGGATCTATTCTTCATTCAGTTCACATACACACGGCATTCCTTCTGCTCGCATAAGGAATTCAATGCAAAATGACAAAAAGGGAAATTCACACCAGTTCTAAAACTACTTTGTAGTAAAATTCTTTTAAAAAATTGCATAAATTGACTCACTGGCATTCTCACTGAAGCTTCTCTGATGGAATGATGTTTGAGGGAAAGCACAGCCCAGATTTTTCTTAGTAGACTTCACCTTTTATTGACAGCAGACAATTCTGTTTCCCCTGGGTTTGATGCACCCAGGTACAAGTGTGCACTTACAAAAGTTGCTGCAGTTATTGGCTAAATACCCTGCATTTCTGGTGTAACAGAATTTTGGCTTAACAACCCTCCGCTCACAGCTGCAGTAACTTGTTTTCTCAACCACTTACCCAACAGAAAAGTAAATAATAAATACATTTGAAGATTCCTCCACTTACCTTGATTTGCAAGCAGAGTTCTTCCAGCGGCGTCCGCAGGATCTCTGGTAACTGGTAATCGTCCAGGAGGCTGGCACGCAGCCCGTTGTACAGATGGTAGCAGTGCCCTGGCTGAACCCTGCAACCAGTTAAAGGAACAATTCTTGTGGGTTTGGTTGTTTGACATGGAGGTTTTTTGCTTACAAAGAGCTTCCCAAAACTCCTCAAGGAATTAGAACTGAAGTGTATCCAACTGTCAAAGCCACTTCAGTCTCCAGAAACACAGACCCAACAGAAGGAAAAAGGCACGGAGAACACAGAAATTAATCTTTAGGCCATTTCCACTTCGATGCATCAGCCTCATGAATCAGGTGTGAGGGCAAACAGTGACAAAATTCAAATAAAAGGCAGGACATTCTTCTATAGGAGGGAAACTCTGGAGTTAAATGCAGCACAAGTCAATTCAGCTTCCTAGGAAACCAAGGGAACCATTCCTTGCCCAGAGCAGGAGCCAGCTGTGCCAGCACATGCAAATAATGAAGAACCTTCAGCTGCTGGAAACTCGACACCCCCAAACTGCCCAAGCACCCCCTGCTCTCACCTTCCTGCCCGGCCCTTCCTCTGCTTGGCGTTGGCTTTGCTGACCCACTCGGCTGCCATGGTGCTGATGTTGTTCTGCGTGTCAAAGTGCGTCTCCTTGATCTTCCCCCCATCTATGACAAACACCACGTCATCGATTGTGATGCTGTGCAAAAAAAAGAGAAAAAAAGCAACTTTTCATCTTTGCAAGTGTGACCTGGGACTGGGTTGGGCCTCTCTCTATTCCCTCCCAGAGTCAGCAATCAAAAAACCCGTGTTTGGAATTTCATTAAGAACCATGTTAGGGAACAGTTCAGGAAAGAGCTGATTTATTCTCCTGGCTCTGGCAGAAGTCCCCAGTCGGGTTCTGAAGAGAGGACAGGCAGCTCAGATCATCACGCACAAGTCATTCTAGTAATTGTTTAGTATTCCTGTTGTTTAATTGTTCTAAACAATGCAGTTGGCTGAATTGTTTAAAACAATTATAGGAAAACTCTGTTTAGTCTGTAAATATTTCTGAAGACAAAGTGTCACAAATGAATGGCACCACCACAGAACTGTATTTCTGGGAACACTAAACTGGTTTATTCTTTAAATTATCACTTCCCTTTCTTCTGCTAAACACAGAGCTGTCCTGGCTCGGGCAGGCAGGCACTCACCTGGTCTCTGCAATGTTGGTTGCAATCACGATTTTCCTCACTCCCGGCGCGGTTTTCTTGAACACCTGTAATTATCCAGGGCTCGTTCACGTGTTTGCCAAAACCAAACACTTCATGCTTTTTTTTTTTTTTTTTGTAGCTGTGAAACATTGCAATAAAAGAGCAGCATACCTGAGTCTGGTTAACAGTAGGCATCAACGAATGCAAAGGAATGATAATAAACCTATCTGAAAGTCAAAAATCAGTAAAAGATACAGTGTAAGCACAGAAACTTCCAATTGTACAGGAAAATGAACTAAATCAATTAGGAAGAACAGAGAAAATAGGCTGCAAGTCAGGCTACTGCTTCTTGCTCTGAGATCACAGGTATTTTTATCATAAAAGTAAAAAGGTATAAAGGCCTTTTTAATGATGTTGTAACACGACAAGTTCAAGAAAATATATGAAGTTATGTACAGTAATTTAGATTTAATTTTTAAATTCTGAAGTTATTAAATAATTTGTCAAGTTCAATACACAAACTGACAATCTTTCAATAAACTGGAATTGTGCATCTATGGAATGTACACAACCACACTGCAAAACAACATCTGAACAGTCAGGAGCCCGGCTAGGACAGGTGAGGGGGAAATGTGAGAGATGCTAAAGGACAAGGTGAAGTGTCAGACAGGCACAGAGCAAGAAAGCTTCTCAAACGAAGAGGATTTAAGAGAACCACCAGCCCAGCAGGGGAAGCTGCTGAAGGATGACACAAACACAGAACAGGGTCGGTTTGGGTGGGAGCTCTCCCAGCGACAGCAAAGGACAAGAGGAAGGAGATGCAGGACAGGTTGTTTGTCAGGCTGTCACTCCCACACTGGGCAAAAGGAGTTGCTGATAGCAGAGGAAAGATACCACAGACACACAAAAACTGCTGAGCGCTTTGGAGAGGAGAGACGAGGGGAAAAATGAACCCAGTGCAACAGCAGCAACCCCGTGCACAGAGTCTGCCACCAACACCACGGCCACAAGCCCCACGGAGAGTTTGGGTTTTACCTGACTTAAACATGACTTGTGACATCAGGAGCTCATGCAGAGTGCTGATGTTATCCCAGCCCGGCAGAAACACCAGAATTGCACCATCCTACAGGGAAAGAGGGAGTGAAGAGAGGTCAGAACACATCCCACACTGCAGACAGCCAGCTCCTTGCACACTGACACATGGTGGGCATGTGGGCTCTGCAACCTCACTGACCCAGCCTGGAACAGTCTGCCAAGGGTTTGTTTCTATGAAAGAGCTGCCTACATGTATTTACCTGAATGTGTGAGTAATTCAATTACTTAGAAGAGCAAAACAAAGATTTTCTTCCTGTGTGACCAGCCAAAGTCACTGCCAGCTCTGGCACTGCCCCTGCCCCGGCTCAGTCCCACTGTACCTCCTCCTCCAGCACGATGTGTCTGATCAGAGCTGCTATAAGGTCCAGGTCCACCTTGTCATCATCCATCATTTCCAGGGCATCGACCGTGCTGGCTGAGTACCTGCAGCAGGGCAAGCACAGACACAGGTCCTGTGGGACACGCCAAGCCAGGGCTGCTGCGCCTGCTGCCACGCTCTGAGTGGGCCAGGAACCCACCTCCATCAGCCCAGGGCTTTGTCTGAGCAACTCCTGCACCTCCAAAGTCTTCCCCACATTTAGTTCAGCGTGACTGCTGTCAGTCCAGAACAGTTAAGAATTACCACATCATGACTGAACTGTCTTGGAAGCGCTTCCATGACCTCCCTCCTTCTCATGGACGAGCCAGGGACTGATAATTTGTATTTAGGTAATGAACTGAAATTTAACTTGAACCCCTCAGAGTCTGCACAGGCAAAGGGAGCTAATTCTGCTTCTCTAAAGCACCCCACTGGTTCCCAGCCGACTGCACAGGCAATTCCATCATCACTTTCCACAGCAGCCCCCACCCCACCGTTACTAAAGCCCAGCAGCACCACACAGCGCTGATTTATGGCTCTCACTTCAGAGCTGCCTGAAAACTGAAAGCAGGAGAGAAACTTGGGCCCTACCTGCCCTGCAGCTGCCTGAGGTAGCCTGGCCACTGCTGCCTGTAGATCTCCTCCTTCTCCTCCTTCTCTGGCCTGCTCACGTGGCCCTGCATGAAGCCCTTCCTCCAGTGCTGCCGGCGGTCCGTCTTCTCCGGGGTGTACCTGTACACGGGGGAGCAAACACAGTTCCACATCAAACTGAGGGAACTCAGAGCAGCTGCACAGCAGCTTCCCAGACCATGGACAGTGTGCTGTGCCTCAGCTAAACCACGTGTGAGATTCTTCACTTTCTCTTCTGACAGAAATCTTGTAAGAGCAGGGACCAACCCTGGCAAGCATGTGATCATGTAGGGAAAAAAGGGAACAGCAAGAAAGACTAGTTTGATTTAGAGGCTTGAAAATTCACCACACCAACAGAGAAAGTGTTCTCCCCTCAAGCCAACATTCCCAGGTAGCTGTGTGCCACCTGTAATTACTGTACAAGGGCCCCCTTGGAAAGTTTTCTGTTGAAAAATGTAGGCAATTCTTCTTTATGCCAAGTTAATCTCTGACCATCCATACACTAAGCTAAACCCACCCCAAATACTCTCTGAAATGATGCTCAGAAAAAACACTCACCTCAACTTCTCAATGACATCTTCAAGCAGGTATTCCACCACCGGGAAAGTGAACCCCGGGATGTGAATCATGGGGCAGTGATCTGTGGAGGGAGGCAGAGCTCGGGGTTAGAACTGCTGATGAAATTCTGCACTGGAAGAACAGCGATAAACATTCCCCACTGTTTCTGCAATGCAGCTGCCGTGCCTACAGGACATTCCCAATTGTCATGGGAGACCCCAAACAAGGCTGCTGAATAAACAGCACAGGCAGTATTTTGCACACCAGGATGTTCAACTGGTTCCAGCTACTAGCAAAAGCTCAGAGACTGAACAACTGAACAACTGAAAGTTCAATCTGCCTGCCCACTCACACCAAGAACGCTAAAACCTGGTAAATATTTACAGGAAAACACTCTGTGGACTCTGCCTCCACAACAGGTCTGAAAAGCAAAACCAGAGGCAATATTGGATTGTAATGAGAGAAAACTGAGAGAAACTGCATCATTGGCAGGTGGCAAATATTTATAAAATTGAAGTAATTTCTTCTTTTGATACAAATCACTTCTGCAATCTGAGAACTGCACTATACTGTAGAAGCCTAAATGACTTAAGAGGAACATTCCTGGAAAGCATTTCACCTACCAAAGTACTCAGAAAACTTCTCTGCATTTAAAGTGGCACTCATCAGTATGACCTTCAGATCCAGCCGAACATTCAGGAGATCTTTAATAATGCTCATTAAAACATCTGACTGAAGATTTCTTTCATGGATTTCATCAAGAACTACATGACTGATGCTGGACAAGTGCCTACAACAGAGGGGGAGGAAGTTAAACTTTTGTTTTTAGAAAAAGTGAAAAGCAGAGCCGTGACTGTTTGGAACAGCCCAGGACTCACTCCATAATTGCATTCAGAGTCTCGTTAAACAGGAGCCCTTACTTGTCTGACTGGAGCCACTGCAGGACAATTCCCGTGGTACAGTACAAAATTGAACCTTGTTTCCGTGGCAACCGACTGAAAGAGACAATAAGAACTCCTCAGTTCTCTTCTGTATTTAACAAAATATTTTAAAGCTTCAACCCCAGTGCAGGTGCCACTCCAGGCACGATGCAGGTGTGCCTCACTCTGCCTCCCTCCCTCCCAGCACAGCGGGAGGAACAAGGAATTAGGCCACTGCTGCATCTCCTCTGTGGATGGGGAACGGAGCAGGGAGAGGCCCTGACTCCCCAGACACCCTCTGCCCTCTCCTGCTGAGCCCCAGCTCCTGCAGCTCCCCAGGCTCAGCACAGAGGGCTCTCACACGCACAGCCCTGTGAGCACAGAGAAACAGCCGGGAGAGTCCCTGAACTCCACTGAAATGCTGGGAGGGCTGAGCTGGCCTCTCTCCCCAGCAGTTTTGCTCCAACAATAGGGCTCCATTATCTGCTGGTGCCACTTCAGATACTTTTTAAATTACAGCCAACTCCAAGTGTAAGAGCTTGTGCTCTGCGAGCTCCTGTCACACCCATTACACAGCTCCAGGGAACTGGTCCACAGATATGTGCAGCAAATACACAGCTTTCCACAGAAACATGGCTTGGAGCATTCTCCCCTTTAGCATTTCCACTTTTCCTTGACATTCATGGATTAGGGACATCAGTTTTATTTCTGCTCACAGCAGAACCTTTCACTGAGCTGAAAACAGGACTTACTAGACAAAGCCTAGCTTGGGCTAGTCACTGCCACACTGGGCATAAAGTACAGTGACTGCACTCAAACCTTTCCTAAAATACAAAAACCTCATTCCTTCCTCGCAGGAGTTCCCTTAGGGGAAAACATCAGCAGGAAAGCAGTTATTTGTTTTCAGAATTACTTTTCCAATTGCCTCCTTTGGATAACACCAGGCCCTTCCCCGGAGCCGCTCACCTCTGCAGGCGGATCTGGTAGCCCGTGCTCCTGCCGTTGCCACAGCCCTCTGCCCGCTCGGCAGCCACCCTCTCGGCCACCTGAGGGGAAGAAAGAACGATCTGGGACTGAGCTGCTCACCAGCAGGAACACCTGGACTGAGACTGTTTGTAAATGACAAAGAAATGCCCTCAAAACCACCTTTTCTCCTCCCCTGAGAGCAGCAACGCAGGGACACTCAGTGGCCCAGGACAGGTTTTAGTGGCACACACCCACTCGGGCACTGGCAGCTGCTCCCCTTTCAGCAGGGTGAGCTCCGTGTCTGACACCCAACCACCAAGGACAGTCGCTACCGAAAGCCACACGTTCTTCCCTGCTCATTAACACACTTTAGAGGGCCTGGCACAACATTAGTATTCATCTTAATTGACGTTTGCACCGCCCAAATCCATTAAAATCACAGCTCTAAGCCACGACTGAAGTCAGGCAAGAAGGAGGCTGCAGTGCCAGTACTCCATCAAGGCCAGACCCCATTAGTGCACATTAACAGAACTGGTATTTGTGACAGACTCCGAGGCACCAGAGAGGCTCGGAGAGGCTCGGGTGCCAGCAGGGAAGGGGCACTCACGGAGATGGCGCTGATCCGGCGCGGCTGCGTGCACACGATCCGGCACGTGGAGCCGCGGCCGCGCTCGATGTGATCGTCCAGGATGAACTGGGTCACCTGCGTGGTCTTCCCGCAGCCCGTCTCGCCGCTGATCACCGTCACGCGGTTGTTGTTGATCAGCTTCACCAGCTCCTGCGCCCAGACAAAGGCTAAACAGTTACTGGGCTGTTGTTGCAAACAGATTTTAGAGGGCTGTGACAATTCTCTGCTCCTGTGGCATGAACTCTGAGCAAAGTGCCAGCAGCTGAAGGAATGCTTGGCTGCTTTTGTAACGCTACCAAACAAGTTTCATTTAAACCTCACAGAAGTCCTTTCTGCACATTTGCATTTCCCATGTGTGGGGTTTAAAGCACACCCAACAATAGCTTTAAATTCCTTAGATCCTGTATGAGAACAAAATAAAAGAACTTAAATGAAAGCCTGAAATACATTTTTAACCTTTCTGATTCCCACTTGGCTCCTGTAGATCCTTGGAGACTGAACACAGGAGTTTCCCTGCTGGACTCCAAGCCTGCACCAACTAAAGATTTCAGGAAAATATTTTAACATTTCTTGTACCAACAGGAAGAACTTCCCACCCTGAGGACTGTTAAGGGGAGTATGACTATTTCAAGAAACAAATGCTAACAGAAAGGACATCATGGCAAGTAGAGGAACTGTAGGGAGGAGCTCACTCATCATCCACTGAGCCTGCAGAAGCAAAGAGCAGAATATTCCATTTCTACTGCATACAGGGGATACCAGCTGAAGAATTCACAGCAGTTAATAACAGCCCCTCCTGTCACCGACCTTACCCTGTGACTGGACAACTAATGGCGCCGAGGGCCAGCAGCGCAGCCATTAAGTCTGTGAGTAAAGCTACAAAGGCTTAATTGGCATTGTATTCAATTCTAAACTGGCTAATTGTTCAACAAATAGCAGGGTCTTATACACAGAAGAAAGCAATCTGAGTCACCAGGAACCTTCTAGAAGTTTAACTGGCAGAAGAAGATGACCTGTTATTAAGTGTATGTGGCAGCCCTGTATTCCCAGGATATTCCCAGTTACATTCCCATGAGGACGCTGCACTGAGCCCCGTATCACAATCAGGGAGCCCCTGGTACTGCTGGAAGGAAATCAGCCCCGGGTTGGAGCCTGGGAGGCTTCTCCCCTTCCTGCAGGGCTGCCCTGAGTCTCTCCTCAATCACCACTCACCTCTCTCATCCCGTACGAGGGGAGCTTCTCTCGGAACCTCTGGGGAAAAGAAAAAAACATTTCTCATTTCTCTGTAAACACCTTTTCAACGCTGAGGCAGCAGAACAGATTTCACCTCTAAACTGCACAATAAAGACAGACTGCTCAGCAACACTTGGATAAACACAAGCCCATGGGAAATAACTTTAATTCCATGTGTGTTTTCAGTTTCATCCAATTTAGAAAAATTATTTCAGCCCAGCAATTCAGTACATGACAAGGTAGGTATACCCAGGGCCTGCTATGGAGGAGAGAACTGGTGCTCAGGGTAGGACAACTTTCTGTATGTGGCTGTTAACAACAAAACCTCTGCTTTCAAAAGGCAACTCCCTCAAGCCCAGTGTTGTGCTTTCAGTTCCAGACATAACTGCAGGGACACAATCCATAAAAAAGAAAGAAACCCTCCCAATGAAGCAACATGTCAGCTTCAGAGTTCAGATTCTGTTTCTGAAATTTGTAATCTCCCAATTTCAATCACTGTTCTATCAACAGGTATGAATTTTATGAATTCCAAAGATAATTTTTAACAAAAGTAACATCATGTCAACTTTCTAATAAATTGCAAGATATTACATTTTCAGGTTACCTTAATTCAAAAAAAAAATCAATGAAAAGTTTTCAACTTAACAGAGGGAAAAGTACCTGCATTTCAATATATCTGGGGTCAGATCTCTTCTTTATTAAGTCTTCTTTAAGTTGCTCGTCTAAATTAGCATCCTGCTCCGTCTTTTCACAGAGATATTCCACATCCGAGTCCAGGGATGTTTTTTCCAAGGCTGGTTTCTGTCTCACAGGAGCTTTCTCAGCATCTGGTTTCACTCTGGGAGGCTGTTCTGGAGTAGGGCTGGAACTACAGAACAAAAACCTCAGAGATTCCCCGAGCTGTGCCCGGCCACACGCAGAGCGCACGTGGTTACATCCAGCAGTTAATGAACCAGCAGTCAAAAGCCACCTCTGGCAGAGCAATTCCAGAGGCCAGGGGAGCTGAAAAATCCCACAGATCTGCCGTAGTACGCCTTGAGGTCAGTTCTAAGTTTTATGGGTTTAAGGAGAAATTTAACACCCCAAACTCAGCAATAATGGAAGAGCTGAACAGCAATGGTTACAATCATTTCAGTGTGACAATACACGTGGAAAAACCCGAGCATATTTATTAAGCCAATTCACTCAGTAAAAGTAAACAGCTTCTGACACATCTTCCTGCCAGCTGATGGAAAGTGTGTGCAATTCAAAACAAACAAAAGAACCGGTAATTGTATCTCTTTACCTTTCTTCATCTTCAGACCACCAGGACATGGCTTCTTGCTCCTTGTCGCTTTTAGTCTGGACAGAGTTCAGCAGCTGCACGATCTGCTCCTCCCGGCGCTCATCCATGCGCACCACAGCTCTCTGGGGCAGAGAGGCACAGCTGCCATCAGCGGGGACCCCGGGGACCCACGAACTGTCACCTCAGCAGCGCTCACCGGCGCTCCCCGCCTCGGGGGCTCTCCGACACCACCAGAAACCTGATTTTCCTATGCGAGGTTCCAAGGCGCAGAGGCACGGAGCCGTGTCCAACCTCCGGGTGAGCCTTGTTCCCGGGAGAGCCCTGTCCCTGGGATGGCCCTGTCCCCGGGAGAGCCCTGTCCCCGGGAGAGCCCTGTCCCCGGGTATGTCCCCGCAGGGTGATCCCTGTCCCCGCGTGAGCCCTGCCCCCGGAATATGTCCCCGTCGGGATAGCCCTGTCCCCAGGACACGTCCCCGCAGGGTGAGCCCTGTCCCCAGGGGTGAGCGCTGTCCCCGGCTGAGTCCTGCCCCCGGGGGTGAGCCCTGTCCCCGGGGGTGAGCCCTGTCCCCGGGGTGTGAGCCCTGTCCCCGGCTGTGATCCCTGTCCCCGGGACCCGTCCCCGCGTCCCTCACCTGCTGCCGGTCGGCGTCGCGGTTCTTCTGGCCCTGTTTCCGCGCGTACCACAGCCCGATCTCGCGGCCCTTCAGGTGCCCGGGGTGCCGTCCCCGCCCGCCGGGCCCGCCGGCCGAGGAGGG
>VYZT01056142.1:0-17020 GCA_013400735.1 Pomatostomus ruficeps | reverse complement strand
GGAAGACTGTCTCCTGTGGGAGAAACCCTGTGCTGGAGCAGGGGAAGAGTGGGAGGAGTCCTCTCCCTGAGGAGGAAGGAGCAGCAGAGACAACTGTGATAAACTGACCACAGCCCCCACTCCCTGTCAGCAGGAAGGAAGGAGCGAAAACCAGGAGTGACATTGGGCCCAGAAAGAAGGGAGAGGTAGGGGGAAGGTGTTTTAAGATTCAGTTTGTATTTCTCATTANGTGTTTTAAGATTCAGTTTGTATTTCTCATTATCCTTTTCTGATTTGATTGGCAATAAATTAACTTTTCTTTAAGTTGAGTCAGTTTTGCCTGTGATGGTAGCAGGTGAGAGATGATTTCCTGTCCTTATCTGACCCATGGGCTTTGTGTGGTATTTTCTCTCCCCTGTCCAGCTGAGGAATGACAGAGTAGCTTTGGGGGGCACCTGGCACGCAGGCAGGGTCAGCCCACCACCTCCAAGTGGTACCTGGTGAGGTGGGATGGCTAAAGGCTGTGGGCATCTCTGGAGAGCCAACATGCTGTGGGCATGGCAGGGCTTCCTGGATGCCAGGGTTTGGTGAGGAGGACCTGTCTCACAAACTGATCTCCACGGGGTTGACCTGGAGCTCCCAAGAGATTCCCCAATGAAGGGCTGGGCTCTAACAAGGTTTCAGTACAGCCAATGCTGAACCCCAGAAACCCCTGTGAAGGCCTGACCGTGGTCACCAGCTGGGAACAAGTGTGGGAAAACACTGAGCTGGGATCTTTCCACCCTGTCCCAAAACCCAGCAAGACCAAAAGCCTTCTGCAGCCCCCTCCTCAGGCACCTTCCCCAGACATTTCTGCCCTCCCTCAGCTTCTCACTTCTCCTCACAAGCCCTCTGGTTTTGTTTGGAGAGTGTTATTCCTTCTCCACAGGCTCAACCCACTCACGCCACCGCTGCCTTTTCTATCAGCAGGAGAAGAGGAGCAACTGCATTTGCATGGGAAGAGGAGGGGGGGGAAAGCACCAGGCATCTTCTCCAAGTTCCCAAGCACTGCAAGCAAACATTCTCTGATACAAAAAAAAATATTACATTGTCCTGGTTTTGGCTGGGATAGAGTTAATTTTCTTCCTAGTAGCTGGTACAGTGTTATGTTATGGATTCAGTATGAGAACAACGTTGATAACACACTGGTGTTTTTGCTGTTGCTAAGTAGTGCTTACTCCAAGTCAAGGACTTTTCAGCTTCCCATATTCTGCCAGTGAGGAGGTGCACAAGAAACCAGGAGGGAGAATGGCCAGGAGAGCTGACACAAACTGGCCAAAGGGATATTCCACACCACAGAATGTCATGTCCAGTATCTAAACTGGGGGGATTTGGCCAGGAAGCACGATTGCTGCTCAGGGACAGGCTGGGCATTAGTCAGTGGGTGGTGAGAAATTATATAGTGCATCAGTTATATTTCTTAGGTTTTACTTCTTTCTATCATGTCCCTTTTCATTCCTATTATTATATTTTATTTCAATTATTAAACCTCTCTTTGTCAATCCATGGATTTTACTTTCCCCCTTCCCCCTATTCTCCTCCCCATCCCACTGGGGCAGAGGTGTGAGCAAGATGTGCGGTACTTAATGTGGTTTAATCCCAACCAGCAAACCACATATACACCCCATACATATGGCACATGTGGCAAACATCCACAGACCAACACTGCTGGTGGTGGAGCCAAGCCAAGGGGTAGTTCAGGGCTCTACAGCTGCTGTCCTTGCAGTCAAAACTGATCTCCCAGCTTGGGTATCACACATCCTGGGAATATTCATCTCCTGACAACCCTCTCAACAAGCCAACCACCCCAGGCACAGACACAGCTGCTGAGGACATGGTTGCCTTTGGAGGGAGAAAGCCCAGGCTCCCTCTGCATCCCACCTCTGCCTGTTGGCTGGACCCACAGGGAAGTCTCCAAAAAATACCGGTTTTGTAAAAACAGCTAAAGCAGACAGAAACCCAACTGTTTTGGTGGCTCCAGTTGAGGAGCCAGCAGAGGAACTTGTGTGGGAACCCAGAGATGCTCCCATACCAAACCCACAAATAGACACTTCTTTTTTCTTTTAAGAGACAGCATACACTTTTTCCTTATTGGGGAAGGAGTTTTCCTTTGGTATCCCCCTTGGGAGGACCAGACGTGTCCTGCTGAGCTGCTCTCATGACAGCGAACACCCGAGGTCCCCATGGGATGTACCCTATGCTACAGAGCACCCTGCGCCAGTATGTGCTTCCAACTCAGGCAGCCAGCAGAGCTGTAGATGCCTAAAAACCACCAAAGCCTGCCCATTCCCTTCCACAGCACTCATCCCACCCCACGACCATCTTCCTTCTGGGATGACCCACAGAGGGAGAGGCTGCATAGCCTCCTGGGGATCCGCACCCATGGGACAGCACCAAGCTGGGGCTCCAGCATGGCAGTGTGGGTTTCAAACCAACCTCAAAGACCCCAACTGGGAGGAATATGGGGCATGGGGACCCTATCTTTACCCCTGCAAAGCGCTGCCCCCCCTTCCCGCGAGGCTGCGCCGGCTCCAGCCGCTCCCGCGATCCAAGCGGAGCAGATGGCACGCGCAACACTTACGGCTTCGCTTTCCAGCCGCCATCGCAGAGCTGCTTCTCAGCAGGGCGGAGGCGGGGGGGAGACGGCTTTTTTCTTTTTTTTTTTTTTTTCATATTTTCCCTGGGAATTTTGATTTTCTTTAAAAAAACCCCCCATGTATAATCCTGCGCTTGAGCCCCAGGAGCCCCTGGCAGCAGAGCACAGCGCTCTGCGCACGGACGGTGCGCGCTGGCTGATTGGCAGCCTGTCCGTCTGTCCATGCCTGGGGACCCGGCTGACCGCCCAAAATCCCCACCGAGAGGGACAAATCCTGGAAAGCCTCACAAAGCAGAGATTGGGGGGGGGAGGGATGAAGTGATCAAAAAAAGGGCTTTCTAGGGATTCTGCTGGCTCGCCTGGATTTCCTCCCTTTGCCTCCTTCCAGCCTCCGCCTCTGCCACCCTGGCCCTGAGTGGAGAAGACCCAGAGAGAAAGCTGAGCTGTTTCAGCTCCCTGGGACACTGGTCCTCCTTGTCTCCATCAGATAAGATGGAGCAAGGGAGGTGCTGTCCCACCCAGGGTCATGACAGGCTCTGGGGCCATTTGCCAGCTTGGGGACCAGACCTGGGGTTTGGTGTCGCTACACGCCATGGCCCTCTCCTCCCACTCCGATGGCTCAAACCAGGTTTTCTACTTCCCAGTGGAAGCCAACACCTCAAATGAAGCCGGGAAACCATAAATCTGGGAATCACAGACACCAGATTGCTTTCAGCAGCCGCGCTCTGCACAGAGCTCGGCGATAAGTAACAAAAAGTCTGCGCTTTGCACCGCTGATTTCTTGTCTGGGGATGCATAAAACCTGGAGATGACAGATCAGCACCTCGATCCAAGAGCATCCCCGCGCTCGCTCTGCCGGAGAGGCGGGTAAACAAAGGCGGCTCTCCCCGGCGTCCGCAGGCAGCTGCCACCGATGCCGTAGAGTAGTGGGAGGGGGAAAAAACAAAAGAGGTCTGCATGCTGGGATCTGCGGGAATGGGATGCCCCTGGCGCTACTGTGGCCCTTTTATTCCACTGGTACCCAGAGGGAGCTTGGCCCCAGCCCTTTGGACACCTTCCTTCCCTTGGGGTTCTCCTTGCCCAGCCATCCCAGCTGAGTGCCAAGGGCAGCACCACACTCCATAACCACTCAGCATCCAGCAAGGGGGAAAACATCCCGGGTTTGGGCACAGAGAGTGGCTTGGCCATTCTGGCAAGGAGCTCAAGGATGATTTGGATCAGGACGCAACAGTTCTGTGCCGACCAGCACTGTCGGGTGTGACCAATGTCCATTCGAATCCCATTTTGGACTGCGCAGGCAGAAGTCTGAGCCCCCATCTGATGGTGCACAGAGATTTAGTGAGATCAGATATTTGGCAGGGAAGTTTTGTGATGCAGTTTCTTAATTTAGATGGCTCCACCACCAGCAAGGCTGAGCAGGTGGTCACCAATGCTTTGCACGGGGTGGTCACTACAGCAAGAGAAAAGGGACAGCGCTGGGAAATGCCAACTTGAGGATGCTTCCAAGAAAAAAAACCAGAAGGCAGCCATGGCTGTGGCCCTGAAACACCCAGGTCTTGGTCTATCCATCCATGCGCATGTGCTGGTTGTGCCACTTGGCCCACCAAGCCCAGAGCAGCCTAAAGCAGCTGGAATAATGCTGCCACACTCCTCCCAGCCCACCAACCTTCCCCAAAATGCCGGCTGGACGCTGCATCTCAACTCTGTCACCTTTCCCAACCACTGTGCTTCCCTGTTCATGCCCCACCTGTTTGTTACTAGAGCCCCACTGCACTTGGAGCTCAACAGACCCCAAAACACAGGATCTGGAAGTGCTAATGAGCACACCTTTAGCTATGGGGCCACGTGGATTATTTCCCCAGGTCACCATAGCAAATCCTTTCAAAGGAGGAAAGGCAAGGCAGGAAACCATCTTTACAATCCTAAAGTTGAACTATTATCACCTGGGCTGCGGGAAGCCCTCTCCCCCCTTTCTGAGGAAGAGCTCCCAGGACCCACCAGCGCCCAGGGAGGGGACCATGCTGCTGGCCCCTCCGGGGTTTTGCCAAGGAATGCCGGGGGCGGCAGCGGGGGGAGCAGCGGCGGTGGCAGCGCTGGGAAGGGAACCAGCTGGAGAGCCGCAGCCTCATGAAATAATGAAATGCCAAACCAACCCCTGCATCTTCCACAGTCTCTCAGGTCACCTACCAGATTAGGAGGCCTGTTGCTAAGGCAACCATATCTTGCAAGTGCTAGCTGAACTTCCCCATCGGTTTTAACCCTTTAAGGAACAAAAAAAAAACCAAAACCAACCCTCTAAGAAATATCTATAAAAATAAAATGAAGGGGTAATGTCGATGATGCAACCCACAGGAGACCAGTGGAGGCGAAGGGGGGGCAGCTGAGAAGGGGAAGCAAAAGGAAGGTGCCCCAGCAGCCACCTCCTGCGCGGTGCACGCCGTGCTGGCTCCCTTCCAGGCAGCTAATAAAATTATTCGGCATCCGCACACGCACTCAAGACCCAGCAAACTTTCGATGCGCCTGGCATGGCAACAGGGGAGTGAAAAAAAAAGCCCCCCCCCCCAAAAGGCAACAAAAAGTCAGGTTATGCATATGAAATGGGGGCAAACAAAGCAAAAATGGAACTTTTTTTCTTTTGCTTTTTTTTTCTTTTTTTTTTCACTCTGGTGGCCTCGCAGACGCCGGGCAAGCCCTGATGCCTCGGCAAGCAGCCGGCAGCCCGGCGCCGCACGGGAGGGGACAGATGGCCGGCGCAGCAACGTCGGGATGGAGGCGATGGGCACCCGTGGCCACCCCGCCAGTTCTGCTACAATCCACAGCCAGGAGCATCCAGAATGGGGATACACGACTTGTGCTCTGTGGCCGTAAAATAAAATAATAAAAACAGCCCCTTCTACACACAGGGATCATGTCCCAGTGGGGTGATGGGGAGCACGGTCCCTGTCCCCTCCTCTGGGAGGATAAAACCCCATTCTGAATGCACACCAGGCAGGGAGCCCTAAATCTTGCAGCTCGCTGGGTTAGCAGGGAGGCCTGCAAGCAGTAAAGGGGGGGAAAAAAAGGAGCAAGGCAATGCACAGGCAGCACAAGGGAGGGGAAAAAAAAAAGGAGGGAGAGGAGAAAGAGGCATGGAAAGGAGGAGAAAATGTGGAGCGGCATAAATCAGGCGCGCGGGGGGAGCCGGGGAGCACAGCAGCACGTGCTGCGTTCCAGGCGCACAGGCAGCGCACGCGGACAGTTCCTGCCTGGCAGGCTGAGCACTGGGAAGCAACCGGCCTCGTGCCCCAAAGAAAGGGGCTCCCAGCCCCTCCCGGTGCTATTTCGGTGTGGGGTATTGGCTCTGCTAGCCAGCACACCGTCATTCCCATGTTAAAGTCTCTTTGGGAAAGAAAAAGCCTCATCTGATGCTGGCGCAAAGAATACTCGATGGCAAAAATTAGAAGGGTTTTTGCACCCTTCTTCCCACCCTCAGGTCAGGTTGGGGACAGTACATGTGACAATTCCTGCTGAATTCCCCTCAAACGAGAGCAGCAAAATGGAAACTTGCTCCCAAAAGCTACCTTCTTCCCACCAGCCTGCTCCAAATTCATAATAAACAGAGGGGCAAGGCTCGGTGCAAACCCAGCTTTGCTCTCACTGAGGGGCTGAAGTGAGATGGTCTCACACCATGCCACGGGGCTGCTGGCACTGCTGCCCAGCTGTGATCCTGCCCTCTGACCTCACCCCCATGCCAGCACCCCTGCACCCTGCCAACCAGCTGACAGGAGAAACTTAATTAGCCATGTCCATCAACCCCAAACATCTGTAACCAACAATATTTACAACCAGAAATAAAGAGGAGTGACCTTCGTGGTGTTGAAAGACAGTTGGGTTCTTGTATTACAACAGTGGGGACAGGCAAAATTCATTATCTCTAATAGCCATCCTCATAACCAGATTAAACACAAAGGCAGCAATTCCATATTCCCTGACCTGCCACCGTCCCCATCCCGAGCAGAGGGGAACTCCCCCCTGTCACAGCACTGCTCACACAAACCCCAGGGCGGCACATTCAGCTGATGTTTATGTATGCGGCCGCCTCCATCCCTCCTACGTGGGAAAGACAATACCCAAGCTCATCCCACCCCACGGGCTGGGACACCCAGCTGGGGTCACATCTCTCCTGGTCCTTCTCCAGGCAGCTCTAAGGAGATGCTCAGCTCCCTTATGGACATTCGGGAGGTACCAGGGATGAGTTCCCCACTACACCCGGAATGCTGTGCTGGAGCCAGTGCTGGAGATGTTTGGTCACAGGATGCAAGCGAAAAGTACCCAGTTTCCAGCACACCAAAGAGAGCCCAACCCTCCAGAAATAACCATCGTCATGTTCCCATGCACAGACACCCCCAAGCACAAGGAGTTTCGTCCTGGAGACGCAGCCAAGGCTTTCACCTCTGGCTGTGAGATCCTCGTGGTGCCAATCACCGGCCGGGGAGCCAGTGCCTGTTGTTTTCATCAGAGGATGTTCTCTGTGGGGACCTTCAGCTGCCAGCCAGGAGAAACAAGCCACTGGAGAAAACCTGAGCCTCCTAATGGCTTTTCCTCCACCAGCCCTGGCTCCTGCAGCAGCGTGAGGGCAGCTCCTTCTCCAGAAGATGAGCACCAGCGGGGCCAGCTGGTTTCTCCAGCGTTCAGCAGCAACAAGTCAAACTGCTTGGAAAACACTTAAGGTTGGGGGGGAAGCTTCAAATGGACCAGGCGGACGATGCACCGTGCTGGAGCAACGGTAAAAGTTAAAATTAATTAGCTGGCAGGATGACAAAGAAGCTATTGTGCAGCATGGTGGAACAATCCAAGTACAAAGGCTTTATATAAGTCATGTTGAAAACTCCTTGATGACTGCAGGTAAGGACAGACAAGCTGTCAGGACGTGCCACAACACCCTGAAGGGCTCCGGGACAAGCAAGTAAATCTGCTTCTAATGATGAAATGAGCCCTGGGAGCCTCAGCCTGGGCCTTCTCTCCAGCAGAGACTGGCATAGGTGTGAAGCACCTGGGTGTTATTGGTGCTGTAATACCCAGGATAAAACAAAACCATCTGTTTTGGGGTTTTCATGGAAAACTGCGTTTGAGCTGGGCTGAAGGGACCCATATGCAATGTGAAGCAATGTTTGAATCCTTGTGAGATCCCACCTCCACCCCCAACCACATCCCACAAAACACATCCCTGCCAAAAGCCCCCCTGATGAGACCAAGCATTTCAAAGTGTGGCTGTCCCTGCCCCAAACCAGACCCCAACAGGGTCTCACAAAACCAGACCCACCTCCTGGTTCACGCCTTGCACAGAAAGACCCCAACAGCCAAAGTGTTTCCAGCACCAACAGGCAGACCCAGGGTCTGTTCCCCAGGGAGGAGCATGCACTCTCCCAGAGCCACGGGGACGCATGAGCGGGGCTGAAGCTGTGGTGGAGATTCACCCCAAGCTGCCACCAGCCATGACCCCCTCACCATCCTGCTGGCAGATGGGCACAGGGCGGCTGGGTGTGATTTACACCCCACCAGCTGCACAGCTCTCTGGCAGAAAGGAGCCAAGTGGGAGAGAAGCACTTCTTCCTCCTCCTTGGTGTGAGCATCGCTCCTGGGCAGGGAGATGTGGGGGTTCAAGCAGCTTCTGCACCATAGGCTGCCTTATCCCAATGGGGCTTCCCCCAAAAAACAGGATGAGTGAGGGCCAGGCAGGGCAGGAGGGTGCTCTGCTGGGCTTTGGCAGGGCAGAAGAGCCAAGAGTGACGCAGCACCCTTATCTGCCCACCCCAAACCAGGCACTTCAAGGAAGCGCCCTGCCCCCTTCCTTGGAGTGCCCTGCCTTTTTTTTCACTTAAAAAAAAAAAAAAGGCAAAAAACACAACCCCAAACAACCAACCTCCCAACTGCTCCCCAGCCCAGAGGCTGAGCTACAAAACACTGCCTGGGGCAGGAAGCAGCCACCTGCCTGCCTGGGGACACAGCTGGGCACTGCCAGCTACCCATGGGGTGACAGAGGGGCATTTCCCACCTTACAGTTACCAGAAATGGGTAAATAAGCAAAGCCAAGGCTTGGGACACCCTCATAGCAAGGCTGTTCTGGATGGAAGGAGATGCCAGCCAGCCACTCGCCATGGTGGGCACTAGTCAGTGCTGGACCAGGTGACCCAGGTATGATGGCAGCTGTGTGGGTGGGAGCTGGGACAGGAGTGGGCCACAGAAGGAAATCCATGTCAGGTAGGAGGGACTGGTTGTGGGCTGTTGTACCTGCTGGGAATGCCATGGGATGCCAGCACCCCAGATGTGTTGGGCAGGTCGTGCTCACCAGCAAGTCAGGGCTGCTGCAGTACATCCCCTGCTTCAGATTGTAGCCAAAAAATTCCAATTATAGGTGCGAGCTCAGCCTTGAGAGATTGTAAAAAAACCAGCCCAAATCCAGGGAAAATGGGAAGGAACCCCCCCCTCCCCAGACCCTGTTTGAGGCAGGCAGGAGGGGTGGTGAGAGCTCATTTTCACTACAGAAAGCTGCTGCACCCCAGGAGGAGAGGCACCAGATCAAATGTTCAAGGGTTGATGCAGAAACATTAAGGAAAAAAAAATTAAAAAGAAAATGTTAGCTCAAGACACAGTCAGAGGTCTTCCTTTGGACTTTATCTTAAGGCAGCAGGCGCAGCCTCGCACATGGACAGACAGACAGACCCCACAGCCTCCCACCCGGCCCAGGGAATGCAGAGGTGGAAATCACCTTGCTAAAAACCACTGGTTGTGGTGGCAGTGGCCATGGAGGAGGAAGAGTAAGGCAAGTGGGAGGGTGCTGGATGGCTGGGCACAAAGCCCTGCTCTGTCCCATCACTCCGAAATACACAGGCACACGCACCTCTATCTTTATCCATATGTACATCTTAATTCTGCGTATTCCACAGACATAACTCCATATGTACATATGTATACATATTTTTTTCTGCTTAATTTTGATACTAACAGTCACCATGCATGCCACATTAAGCTCAGGCAGGAGAGTGAGCATTTCTCCTCTTATCCAATTAAAAAGAAAAAAAATTCATTAAATGCACAAACCCAAAACAAAAGAAAAGCTGGTCTTACCACACAGACCTGCACCCCATCCAAACCCAAATCTTACCCAAGTCCCCCAGGTGCCCCTCTTGCCCTGGATGGCACAGGAGCCTGGTGTCACCACTCTGGGAATGAGAGGAGGTGGCAGTGGGTGCGTGAGTGGGCAGCAGGGTCCCATCATGCATGGGAAGCAGCCCCCAGAAGCCATCCCATATTTTGGAAATCCCCCCCTTGTCTGCACAGCTGCAGCTTTGAACTCAGCTCCGGGCACTTGTGGCCATGACCAGGAGTTTTAGAAGAAAATACGAAAACAAAAAAAACCCTAAACCCCAAACCGAAGCAGAGGTGAGGTATTTGTTTACTTGCAAAGAGATATTTTTGCTCCCTGCCAGCCTGGAGGAAAGCACTGTTTCTGCCCTGTCAAGACCCCAGCCCTGGGTGTCCCCCCAGGGATCTGCAGGGTGAGGACTCAGAGGGAGAAGATGCTGGGAAATAAGGAGGAACGTGCTCGTGGGATGAGCAGAAGCCTCAACATAAGCGAGGGAGCCTCCGGGACCCACGAGTGGGATGCTGGCAAGGCAGGCATGCGATGCTCATGGGGATACAGCCCCTTCTCTGTCCTGTGGGCAGAGCAGGGCAGACCCTGCCACCCGCCAGGCTGGACACAAGGTGCTCCGTGTGCTGTTCCCTCTGTTCCTAAGGAAAACCAGGAACAAACGCGGCTGCAGCAGCTCCCCCCGGAGCACCCCCCACCAGCCAGGGCTTCGCACAGCCGGGTGCCATTTCGGCGGTGCCAGCTCTGCCGCGGGGGCGTGAGCGGCAGCAGAGGAGAAACAGCCAGAGCCCCCCGCCCGCTCCCCAGGACCAGCTCTGGCAGCTGTTTCCAATAGAACCAGGGACAGCTTTGCAAGAGAAAAATAGGGAACAAAAGGTAGGAGAAAATCCAAGTTTCCAAGGTAAGGAAGGAAATGATCAGGAGAACAGGAAAGTCTCACTCATACCCAACACACGGCGTCCTGACCTAACACCTCCCCACTGCCCGCTGCCGGACACCGCTTCCCCCGGCGCGGCTTGGCACGGTGGCCTCCTCGGCCTCTTTGTTCCTGCAGAGGGACCCTCCGAAGGCCGGGGAGAGGGCAGGGCTGTGAGCTTTGTAGTCGCCCGGAGCCCAGCATCTGCCGGGGGCAGCGCTCCCCCCGCAGCCCCGCAGCGGGTCCCCTCGCCGGCCTCACCGCGCTCGCCCACGTGGCCGCTGGGGCAAACAATGGGATGGCGCTGGGCTGCCGCGCTCGCCACGCAGGGCCTTCCTCCTCCTCCTCCTCCTCCTCCTCCCTGCTGCGGGCTCTGCCTGCCGCTGGAAGCTGGCCCCTCTCGAGCACCGGGGGGGAGGGGGATTAAAAAGATACCATAGGAAAACCCCAGGGAAAATAAAAAATGCTCCGAGATCTGGCTCACCGCTGCAAGGCAAGGGCACGCTGACCAGTACGCACAGGATGGGCAACAGGGCAGGACCTCCATGGGTAGCAGGCAGACCCCAGAGCCCAGCCATGCAAGAGGTCCCCACCGACAGCACAAACCCCCACCTGCCCTCCCATCCTCAGGCAGGATTGAAGAAATCCATCCTCTCCTCCCGTCCCACTCCCGGCTGTTTTTGGAGAAACCCCTCCCGGAGTGGAGCCAGAGAAACTTTGCATCTTCTCACCATTTGTTGACATAAAACCCATCCCCTGCCTTACTTTTGCAGAGGCACTCGGGGTGGGGTGGAGGGGGGGAACGTCTGTTTCTATTTGAAACCGTCAAAATTAGCATTCAGTAATTAAAAATCACACCCTTTCTCTTAATAACCTAACCAGCATGATACAATCAGGTTGTGCCAACTCTTTAATCTAATTGACTAATTACAGATTTTAATTTAGTCAGTTACTGAACAACTGTTGACAATTTGTTTTCATTAGGGACAGAACAGGATAAATATTTAGGCTCCCCAGTCAAAGACTAAGACATAAGCTCTGGGCTCTGACCTCCGGTTTCACAATGGAGCCTTCTCCCTGGGCATCACCCGTGGAAAGGTGCCACTCTGAAATGCCCTGGTCCTGCTGCTGGGCAGCAGGAAGTGTGGCAGCGGAGGTTGCTCTATCATGACAGCCAGTGTTGTTTAAAATATAACATTAAACTAATCCATCTTTGCCTGGTACTCCAGCTAGAACAGGCTTTAAAGTACACCCAGGCTCACCAGTACCCTAAACTGAGAGGGAAGGCCGAGCCCAGCGCTGCCAGGAGAGGGAATATCTGGATTTATTTATTTTTGTTGCAATTTTTTTTTTAAAGTGATGTGGAGTTTTGCAGCTGCTCCTGGCAGGCTGCCACTCCTGAAGGAAACTCCTCTCTCCGGTTACCTACCAGGGAACCCTGTCCCTGCAGAGTGGAGCTGGATGGAGCCCAGACGCAGCGCAGTCCTGCATAGAAACAGGACAGAGCTGCGTGTGCCACTGCTGAGCCACATGCCCAGGGCTCAGGCAATGCCTGTGGGGGCTCACAGGGACCACACAAAGCTGCTCCCAACCCCTGTCCCTGCCTTGTGCTAAACCTGCCCCAAAAACATCCATTCTCCTACAGAACATGTTTTCAATACATTGGCTGCACACAACAGGAGAAGCTCTCATGGACCATCACCACCACCACAGAGGTACTCATGGACCAGCACTCTCACACCTGCTGGTCCCACCCTCACCGCCATGGGTGCCTTGGGCAAGGTCTTACAACATTTGCTGGTCCTGGAACAAGAAGAGAGCCCGGCCTGAGAGAGGAGACAGTCACACCAAACCCCTCATGCATGAAGAGCATCCCTGCCCAGGGGTCCCACCAGGCCATGTCACCTGCCAGTGCACCATGCCATGAGTTGGCCACACAGACCCCGGGGAGCAAAAATAAGGTGCTGTGACAAGGAAATGCTCCCCTGCAGCCCAAGAATACCCGGCAGTGACACTGGGATGGGGTGCCTGTCCCACACCTGGACAGGACGCAATGGGCAGATCCAACAGAAGAGAACTATCCCTGGGACACTGCCCAGTCTGTACGGCCAGCAGGACAGAGCCCTTCCAGCCTCTTGGGCTTCACCTTGTTCCCACTGAGCCCACTAACTCCAGCAAGCCTGAATTCTCCATCCATGCATCCATCCATCCCCATGAGCTTCAGAAACCCCTGAGATCTCAATCCAAAGAGAACTGTTTCAGATGGGGGAAAAAGGAGGAGCCCTGGTTGTCCTCAACCAAGACGGGAGGACAGGAGCCCCAAACACACCATCTTTTTCCAGATCAACCACTACACTTCCAGCAGCAGCCACCCCTGCTGCCGCACAGCATCCTTCCAGACCCAAGTTAGAAAGAACTGCAGCAGCTGTCCAAAGTTAAAAACAAATAAATCAATGCTTTGCGTTAATGGCAAGTTGAAGCCACAGCTCCGCAGATCTTGTGCTGCAAAGAAAACAGCATTTCAAATGCTCCCAAGTGCAAGTCCTTCTCAGGAGGAAACTTGGGGGAACAGAGGAAGGGAATGATGAAGTCAAAGTCTTCAACAGCTAAAAGCTACCCCGAGTTTTCTCTCCTGCCTGTTGACATGAACTGGCTGTGCAGGCAGAGCAATACCACAAAAAGTATGTAGCAACAGTCAACTAGATTTAAGTTCATTTTCTGTAGCTCGAGGCCAAAATCGACTGAAGTGGTTCTGGTGATCAAGTTTTCTGCAATTCCCCTTTCTATGTATTAGCTCTTTGACAGAAATTCACTGCGGTATTTAAACTGGCAGTCATCACCGCTAACTCAAATTGTATTGGCTTTCACGGCGTTGAAATGCTCAACTGCGACCAGCCATCGGCCAATTCCCAGATAACGTGGCGGCTGAAATCCCCTGTCATGACGAGTGATCCCATTGCAAGCTCGCCGGCTCCAGGAGCGTGCCGGAACACTGGCATGCTCGCCATGGGGCTTGGAGGAGCCTAAATCAATGGCTACGAGTTGAGTTTTAGGAGTTGGTGGGCGCTCGTGGGGCTGTTACCTTGGATAAACTCTTTGGATGCAGGTGGAAGAGGATGACTAACAACCCTCCAACCAACACAACTCGATAGCTGTGTTAGCAGACACACAACTCTGCCAGAGATGGAAGGATAGAGCAGTGCAGCATTCCTCCTGCCTGTGCCAGGTGAATCCCCGCTCCCATCACTCTTCTCCCAACAAGCACCTTTCTACAAAGTCCCAGCTTGGGAGAAAAACCTCAGGGGAAAGGAAAAAGCAGTATTCCCAAGCATTCACAAGAGCCCACAGTTTTCAAGGGTCTCCTCAAAAACAGAGCAGTGGGATTTCTCCTTCATTTTCTCGCTGAAGATTTAAATATTCAAAACCGGAGGGGGAAACTGGCAATTTGTCCTGCTGCTCCTAACCATTTTCATACCGTTATGCTGGAAGATGATGTGGAAATGACACAGCACGCAAATCCCACCGTTAGCACCCTGCTAACGAGGAGCACAGCTCCCCCATCCCAAAAATGTGTCTCCCAGGCAAGAACCCCTCTGGTGCTGGCTCTGGGAAGGCGACATGCCAAGCCCCAAATGGCTCCCGGAGCATTCCCTCATTCTGTCCTCATAGTAGCACAATCTCTGGGTTAACACACGCTGTATTTTGGGCAAACACCATGCAGGACACACAGAGTTTGCCCACTGCCAAGTGCAGATACAGTGCTCTACCAACCTGGGGCAAGACTTAGATTGGGATATTTTTAACCACAACAACCACCACATGAAGCAATTCATGACTCACTGATCCAGCCCCACTTAGGGCTCATATCCCATTTTAGCTGCCCCGCACTGCTGATGGGTCACTGGGTTTGGTGCTTGACACTGCCCACTGCGCTCACTGGTACCAGCAGCCTGCCCCGGAAGCTGGAGAGAAACAAGGCGCTATTCACACTCCCACAGTTATCGTTGGGTTCTTTGGTCAATATTTAAGTTTTGGCCAGGCAGGTCCCTCGCCCTGTAAAGTACACGCCGTGCCAGGAAAACACCACACCTCAGAGAGGGACTGTACCGTGAGCATCCGTCACCAGCCACGCCACAGAGACGCACAAGCCCTGTCTCAGGGCCAAAACATCCCTGGGGAAACCAACCCAGTGCCACCAAGACAAGGCACAGGGGAGTGAAAACCTTCTTAGGAGTTACCCAAAAGGTAAAGCACTTGGGGCTGTTACAAAACTGCATTACACTGAGAATTAAAAACAATCAGGATTGTGTCTATTTACTGTAAGCTTAAAGCAACGTGTATTAAAGAAGTTTATGCGAATCATCTAATGCACTCAGACCTATTGTTAGAATTATTACCAAGCTAAAAAAAGATTAATTTCTCTAAATACACTAAATCCTCAGACGCGATGAGGAGGCTGCTGTGAATGGAGCATTACCATGTCTTGCTTGCTAATGTCATCTTCACCTGTGGATCTGCTGCCCAAAGATCTGCCTTTGCCTTGCTCCTGATGAGCCTGATGTCCCATTTGGGCTCCATAAACCCCTGCAATTTGCCCCAAAACACCCAGGAAGCAAGCAGAAATCAACAACTGGTAGATGTGCTGCTGGTTGTCAGCTCTAACCCTTGGTTCAGGAGTTCACCATCTTAATCTGACCCAGCAAAAACAAGCAACGCAGAGAGCGGCTGTGGGGACAGACAGACAAACTCCACCTAGCAAATACCCAGACACACTTCTTCCAGGACCCAGCCGAGTGGGAAGTGACAAGAGGCAGCTCAGCAGGCAGCTGAAGCTCTCTGGCACTGCCCGTGCCCCAGGGTGACCGCTGTGTCCAGTGCCAGCGTGCTGTGGAGGTACCCAAGACACTCACCCAGCACTGCTCGCCAGCAAACCCTCACACATCCCAAGCCAGGCATGTCGAGACAACAAGAAACTCGGGAAGGGAGGAAAAATGGTTTCCATACCATAGTCTCCCTGGAGCAGACAAAACCAGCTCCTGCTACAAGGTTTAAACACACTTGACTGGGGTCCAAGCCCGCAGCCAGGTGACTAATCCTTTGATGCAAATTCCTCCTGACGCTGCGGATGCGGGCACTGCATGCAGGACGGGAGTGGGCAGCCCACCCATTGCCCGCTGGAGCAGACATGCCATGCACCTTTGCCAAGAGGTGTTTCTTGGGGAGACACCTGAGTCCCAGCATCCCACCCGAGAAGCATCATCCATCCCTGGCTCATGCCACCACTTCTGCAGAGAACAAACCAAACCATGGAGAGCCAAGACGCACTATGACCAACCAACGGGGCTCTTCAACCCCAGCTTCAACAAGACAACACCTCTCCCTTGCTGGGATCAAGGGAGGACTCAGGAAACCAAGGAAGCCCCCAGCCTTGCCGAAGGCAGGGAGATATAAACTGGGGCATTCAACAGCAGTTTGGGGAATCCCCCTTCTCCTCCCCACCAAAATCCAACCCCCACTCACCCTGCAAGGCGTTCTCAGCATGAAACATCTCACCATCACAATGCCCTCATCATGAAATATCTCACCATCGACCCTCTATAAACGCTTTGTTGTCCATTGCTATGCAAAACTTCTTAATTCTACGAGTAGCCCGAATGCCTTTAAGTGCTTAAGATAAGTATCTGAGCTCATTTACATAATTGCAACATTATGAAATACTGTTCAGTCAAATCAGAACATTGCTGGTTAAAAAAAACCCCACGCTTTTTGCCAGTCGGTTACGTTAGGTTGGCTCTCGGTGCGCCGGAGCTCCCCAACGCCATAATTACCGCGAGGATTAGAAACTTGTTACTCACGTAGTCATGAAAGGCTTTGGCTTCACTCGAATGTTCACAAGTGTCTCGCCTTTCGGGAGCTGCACAGTACAGGTCCCAAAACACGCTGCACGGCAGGGAGAGACGGGAGAGGAGAAGTTACTCATCAGGGATCTGGCACCTAGGTCAGTGCAAGTGAGCGCTTCCCACCCCACGGGGCCCACGGCTGGGATGGGACCTCAGCTGGATCCAGCTATGCATCCCAGCTTCACCCCGCTCGGAACCTGACCGTCAAGAGAGGGGATGCTGCGTGCTTAAGGAAGCAAAAGTAGCCTTTAAGAGGCAACACCTTGAAGGAATAACCCCCGCGGGACTTCACGGACTTCTCGCAGCCGCCCAGCCCTGCTCTCCTGGGCGCCCCAGTGGCACCGGCACAGCCCGGTGCCTGCGGCTGGCCCGGCAGCTCTCCAGCGGGAGCCCTGCCCGCCGCTTCCCGCGGGGCCGGGGGTGGCTCCGCCGCGCCTCGACGCCCCGCGGGGAGCGGG
>VYZT01056138.1:2475-17164 GCA_013400735.1 Pomatostomus ruficeps | reverse complement strand
TGCTTTGGATGCAGCCCAGGACACAATTGTCTTTCTGGGCTATTAGTGTATATTGCTGGGTTGTGTCAAACTTTTCATTCACCAGCACCTCCCAGTCCTTTTCCGTGGGGTAGCCCTCAATCCCCCCAGTCTGTATTGATACTGGGGATGGCCCCAAACCAGGTGCAGGACCATGCACTTGTTCTTGTTGAACCTCTTAGGTTTCCATGGCCTCACTTTTTGACCTCGTCCAGGTGCCTCTCTGGATAGCATCCTGTCCTCCAGACTTTTTAACTGCACCTTTCAGCTTGGTGTCATCTGCAAACTTGCTGAGGGTGCACTCAATACCAGTCTCTGTCATCAAGGAGGACATTAAACACCACTGGTCCCAATAAGGAACCCTGGAGGACACCACCTGTAGTGGTGTCCTATGTCATCTGGACATTGAGCCATTGACCACTACCCTCTGGATGTGGCCATCAAACCAGTTCCTTGTGCACTGAACTGTCCACACATCAAATCCATCCATCTATCTCCAGTTTAGAGAGGATGTTGTGGGGAGCCATGCCTAAGCCTGGAAAGAAGTCCAACTAGACAATATCCTTAACTCTTCCTTGCCCACTGCTGCAGTCACTAAATCACAGAAGGCCACTGGGTTGGTCAGGCAGGTCTTGCCCTCGGTGAAACCATGCTGACTCTCCTGAATTGCTTCACTGAACACCACCTGCCCTAGCACAACTTCTAGGAGGATCCATTCCAGGATCTTCCCAGGAACAAAGGTAAGGCTGGCAGGCTGGTAGTTCCCAGGATCCGCCTTTCCACCGTTTTTAAAAATGTGTGCAATGATTCCTCTCTTTTCTAGTCACCCAGGTCACCTAACTCCCATGACTTTTCAGATACCATGGAGAGCAGCTTGATTTCAGTATAGCTACTGTAGTTTAGCACCAAGTAAAAAGTGAAAGTTGAATCAGAGTGGGTGTGGGGGTGTGTGTGTAGAATGTGTGGCACTGTAACTGAGGGCACAGAAAAAAAACCAAATTAAGGTCTGGCAAAATAAACAATATGGCACAGGTGGCATGGGCTTTGATGGAAAGAATTAAATGGGAGGGAAGAGCTGAAACAACTCTTCTTTTCTCTCTCTTGCTGGCAGCATGTCAGACTCCTTCTGTGGTGTAACCTGCCAGCCCAAGGATATCTCTGTAGCTTGCTCGCGAGGTATCTTTGCTAAATAAATTAAAATAATCATTGGCTGCCCTTGAAAATTTAAGTGGTTTTGGTCTGAAAAGAAGGTCTTTGTGCACAGGGTTTACTTCAAGTTCTACAAGGCTGGGTACAGGTGGTACTTGTTCCCTCATACAAAATATGTTAAACACCATAATATTTAAAAGTGTCACAGAGATATTTTGCTTTATTTCTTTTTTTTCCTCTAGACATGTGCTGGAAGCAGAATTACAAAAGGCCTTTATGCAGGCTGTACAAGATAAAGGACAAGTGGCAGGGTTTCAATACTTACTCCCTATCTCCTTCTTTTCCCCACACCACTCACCTGTCTGAGTGATTTTTTGTCCACACCCATTATATTCTGGTTATTGCTGAAAATTACCTGTATTTTTCACACGTGTCTTCAGAAGATCTGAGTAGGGCACTTTCCCTGGTAAATTTGCTGACAGGTAATTTTTTGGTACATTAGCACTGTAGATGAGGAAGATTCTAGAAAGTAGATTTTGTATTTTATTTGTGTTTTGTGGGGTAATTCATGATGGGTCTTTAAATTTTAAACCATTTTAGCCCTTCTGCTCTAAATGGAACACTGATTTCCCATTAGAGGAAGGCCTGTAGAAAGATGTAATCATGCATTCAAAGATGTTTTGCATGCAGGGTTGCTAGTGACTGAAATGCCAACTCCCTGCAAATCTAGAGAAGATCCACTTTTAGTGCTCAGATTATTTCTGTATAAAATAGGTTGACAAAAATGTTTGCACAGGCTAGGCTCAGAGGAAGTCAACACCCCTCTGAAAGATAGGTGAAAGAAAAATAGCTGGTTCAATTAGGAGAATTGCTCCATGCTTTTCCATTGAAAAACCTGACACTTACATCAAATTGCTATTTTTAGGCAGATTATAAAGTGGAACACTGGGTTAATGAAAGCAGCCTGCACAAACTGAGTGCTATGGGATGTTCACCCAACACCCAGCATATGCATGGTACTCTCTATGTCTCAGAGAAACACATGAAATCTGCCTGTGATGCTTTAGGATTTTGCCAGAGAAGAAAAGCTGGCTTTATTGGCAAAACAGAAAACATAATTGGAAACAACTTCTCTCTTAAATTACTTGAGTTTATTTTAGAGGTGAGAGAGTTCATCATAGAAAGGTTTGGGTTGGAAGGAACCTTAAAAATTATCCAGTTCCAATTCCCCTGCTATGGGTAAGGAATTTCATTAGACCAGGTTACTCACAGCACAACCTTTTACTTGACCTTATTAAATCATGAGATGAGATTCCCATGGGCCCACTTCTTGAGCTTGTCCAGGTGCCTCTGTCCTTCATGGCACCCTATCCTTTAGGAGTGTCAACTGCACCATGCCATCCTCTGACTAAAAATGGTGTCAAGAAAGGAAGAATTTGAAAGGGAGAATTTGATGCATGCACTGGTATTCACAATGCTCTTCTGCAAATGATCTACATGTTTATTCCACAGTACAGTTCTGTAAAAGCTTAAAAAAATTTTAAAAATCCTGAATTTTGCAACTCCAGTGAACACTGTCTAGTAGGCTGCACAAAGTTTTTAAGATTTCTCTGTTTGAAAGTCTTGTGCAATGCCATTGGGAGTGGTGTTTTGGACAAATAAGAGTTGAAGAAACATCTATGGTCATAATGATTTTTGTGTTTGTTGATGTCTCGGTTTCTAATATTAGGGACAACATGCAGATTCTTTCAAATCCAAATGACATCTGCTTTCAAATGGTTGTAGGTTTTGCTACTGCAATCAAAAGGGAGTAAACTCATCCCTAAAATATCAAAATATGTAGTTAATACTAGAAGTGGCATCAGAGAGCAGAGTTATAGCTTAATGCAATCCATACAAGAGGGGACTTGCAGATCTGTTCACATGTTTATTAGTTGCTATTAGATATGGTGTTCTGGATTCAACCTCTGCTTTAAGAAAACCCTGAATTCCTGATTGCTGGGTGCTTGGAGATCACATAGGGGAGAGAAGCATTCTATACCTGCCCTATCTCTTTCCATTTTCACTGAGTATCCTCCCTCCCAGTTGTGGTTGAGGACTTCCTTGCCTAAATCAGGAATTTTTGAATTGTGGATGACAAGAAAAAAGCCAGGTGTGGATGTTCTCAGCCCCAGAGGGTTATGGTGAAGCCCTCACTTTAATGAGATGGATCATGTGCTGGAAGAGAAGCAGACACCACAGACCTTGCTGAACTTCACTGTGTGTGGCACAGCAAGCAGCTGTTGAGTTAGGTGAGAATTCACCTGAGTGGGAGAAGAGCTTTCTGTGAAGCTCCCCTCCTTCTCAAGGCCTAATACGGATGAAGTAGAGACTCTAGAGAAAACAGAAATTCTTTAATATGAAATTTTTTTTTCCTCCTAGAATGAAAAGATTAAGGGTTGATTATTTCATGCTGATTTTCAGCTTAAAGAAGAATGTAAGGATCACAGGGAAAAATGGAGTTCTTTCTGACTTACAGGGTCTGATTAGAGCAGTCATCTGGAAAGCATAAGCTATGACGGTACTTCTCTGTTTCCAAGAATAGATTAATAACTAAATTAGTTGTTTTGTTATAGTCTTTTTAACAGCTACACTGTCTCCTGTTATTACACTCTAGGTATTGTATGAGTGTATTTCCAAAGGCTGCCGCTCAGTCTAAACATCAGCATGTACTCAAATTTATTTCCAGTTGAAAGTGGCACTTAGTAGCCACTGGATAAAGGATCCCTCAGAGGCTGCTGAAGTCTCAGTAGCATGGAGTAGGAGTAGAGAAAATAGAGGGGGTATCTGGAGGGAGACAGGGTTATTCTTCCTGCCTTGTAGGAGGATCAGAGATTCTTAGAACCTTATCCCTAGCAAGGTCTCCTGTCTCCCATTGCAGGAACCACCACCTAATATTTTCCATCATTTCTTGTTCTGGCAGTACATCAGGATCCACATTCTAATGTTTTCCATTATTTCTGACTGGCTTCTGGCAGTCTCCTGCCTTAGGCAACTGGCAAAATTGCCTGTGCCTAAGAGATAGCCATTGAGTAGATGCAGGATGATGACATTCCCTCCCCCTAGCCCTTCCACCCCGTTTTTCCTCTGGAGACATTCTTTTCTTCTAACTCAGCATTATAACATTAGAGTTTCAGTTCTGTGCCACAGAATCACAGAAATTAAAACAGATGCACTGAATATTCTGAGTTGGAAGGGACCCAAAGGATTGTCGAGCCCAACTCTCAGCCCTGCACAGGACAGCCCAAGAATCAGAGCATCAAACTCCACCTGGTATGCACCCCTAATTGTGAGGTGACCAACTTCATCCTCTAATGGGCCAATGTTGGTTTTGCACTGTCTTTTGCCACCAATGGACTTAAAGAAGCTCTTTTTATTGCCCCACACAGTACTGGCCATTCTTCAACTCCAGTTAAGCTTTGGACACTCGAATTGTCTCCCTATGGGGTGAGCAGCATCTCTGTATCCCTCCCATACCATCTGACCTTGCTTCTACTGAACATACACCTTCCTTTCTACTTCATCTGCTCAGCCAAGCTGGCATTCTGCCTCATGTGTTGGACTTCCAACACCTAGGAATCACCTGCTCCTGTGCCCTTAGGAGATGCACTGATAGACCCCAGCACATTCAAAAGCATTCTCCCAGTGGACCTCACTCGCTAGTTCCCCGAGCCCAGCTGAAAGTTATTGATGACTTCTACTTCCAGCCTTGCTGTAACTGTTTTATTGGCAGACAGAAGCAAACCAAAAATACACTCGCCAATTCTGTAAATCAGTGCAGATCTAGCTCTAGCCTATATGTATATTTGCCATAAGTACAAGTTTATGTAGCTAAACCTTATTCCTGATGTGTGGCCTAATGTATAAATATGCTACTAATGCTTGTCGTTTAGTTTTGACTTTACATGTTTTGAATTAAAAAGGTAACTTTTGAGGGTATTTCTTATTCTTTTAGCTGGCAGTCAGAAATAATCCTGTTTTCGCCTACTTGTTTCCCCATGCTTTTGAAATTTGTTAGAAATTCTGTATCTTTCCATCTATGACCTGATTTTGTTGCCAATGGAGTTGGCAGGAGTTTTTCCACTGGCTTCGTCCAAAACCAGATCACGCCACTAGAGAGCAAATGATAAATTGCATTCAAAACTGGATGTCACCACAGGCATTGGTCAATACACACACAAATTTCTGCCTAGGCAGCGTTTGGAATTGAGTATCCTTCCCACAGGAACACTGGGATGCCCTCCATGGTACAGGGAAAGGTCTGGCTCTAGAGTTTCACTGTCCATCTGAGGATTTATTTGGGGCAAATACTGAGACCCTGTCAAGGGAATCGTTGGGAACGATGTGCTGCTTCAGAGGTGCTTGGACACCAACAGCAGCATGTATTACTAGAGTTCCTCTGCCTTATAGTTAAGGCCACCAAGTTCGCTGATCTATCCCGTATCCTTTTTTTTTTTTTTTTTCTTTTTTATCACTATCAGCAACAAAAGTGGAAATCTTTTTGGGATGAGAATGTTACCTTTTTTTCATCAAAAGTCATTACTTCTTTGGTAAAATGGTGTGCTTAGGTAGATTTCCAAAAGCACATAATTTCAGAATTCTTTACCAAAACAGACTGTTTCTCAGTTTAAATATATCTTTTGAGATCTTTCAGTCTTTAAATTGTTCTTTAACCTATTAAGACCAGTTATTAAATATTTTTCAGCTTCAGAGAATAAAAATGTCATTGAATGTTAAGTGGTACTCTTTTAAACTAAAAGCATGAATGTAATCTATTTTTTCCAAGGAACATTTTACCCATTATCTGCCTTGACAAACAACTAGTCTCACTAATAAATAATTCAGCAGCAAGAGACTCCAGGGCTGTCTGTACAAAATTATGGCATACATTAGCTGATCCCCTCAGCTAGGCATGAGGTTCTGGGAGATTTATCTTTGAGGAAATGGCATTGCTAAATCCCTGGATGTGTCCATAAAAACTGTCCCCTAAATTTTTGGGTCACTGCAATAAGAAACTAGCTGGTCCACTGGAAAAACAGGGACTAAAATAAGTTTTGCTTTTTTTTTTTTCCCCTGAAGCTTAGTTCTTTCAGAATCTATTAAGGCTGTCTGAATATTATATTTTACAGAATCATTCATCTGAATGAAGATTAATTGGGCTGTTGTTTTTAAATTGTGTGGTTTTTCTTTTACCTCGCTAAAAGAAATATTTTAAGTGCCTGGCAAGCTAAAAGGGAAATAAAAAGTACTCTCATCACTGAAGAGAAACTGTACTCTGTGCCCAAACTGTCCGTGTTAAATTGTGTGAATAGAATATTAGAATATCCAGCATAAATTCTTGAAACCTTGAGGGTCATGCTAATTTCAAATGAAGCCATTTTCTCAAGGATCTTTTTTTCAGAGCTGAAAATTTTGCTTAAGGTATGAAAAGGCTGGGAATAATTAGTGCTGTACTGGCACACACATTACCCTGGGTTAGCTATTAAAAGGAGCCATCCAGGAGCAGCAGCAGCAGTGCAGGTGGCCTGAGTGGAAGCTGACCTGGGAGTTTCCCTGCCCTGCAGCACTTCCGCTCCCTGCTCTTGTGTACCCCCAGCTTTGCCTTCTCACTGCTGTTACCTCCAGTGCTGTGCAGTGGTGGAAGTTGTGGATTGTGTGAAATGGCAACGCAGTAACTTTGATGTGGTGAAAGCTCTAATACCAAATACATGTCATTTAGACAAGACTCTGTTTTTAAAAAAATTTATCTTTAAGCGATAAATTTTCAGGAAATTTTCTATGAAGGCTCTTTTGTTGTGGGTAGGCTCTCAAGCTTTATGGAACTGTGAAGACAAAGCAGAAATCGATGTATACATCTTCTGCCCTCAGTGTACAGCTAGATGTCAATATGATACACTTTTATTCTGGATTTGGGAAGAGGGGGCTATATGTATGCAGTATGTCACGAAAAACTTCGTGATAACCAAGGCCATATCTGTCCACACACCTAAAACTAAAACATCATACAGGCAAGATATGTGGACAGTGGGTAGGGAAAGATTTTATTGCTGTAGTATTTTTGGTGGTGGAAATGGTGGGGGTTTTGTTTGTTTTTCTCATGATGGAAAACTGAAGTGAATTAAGTAATTTAAATGAGGTCACTGGAAAATTGGAGAAGGCTCAAATACTAAGCTCCACACTCTAATGAGTCTAATTATCAGTCATGTAAACTAATTCTCACTGTCAACTGCAAAAAAGTCTGAAAACCTTCATCATATAGACTTTGAGCAGTAGGCCAAAGAACTCATGATTCAGTGCTCGTCTTCAGTTTTCAAATTAGTTTATCTTTTGAAATTAGTAGTTGGAAAGAAAATTCTGGAGCATGTAATCACTCAGGGAGAGCCAGTGGTAAAAAGGGGTTAGAAAACCTTAGAACTTGGTCATGTTTTAATTTTCTAGGGCATGCAGACCTTGCCAGAAGCATCCTTTCAACCTTAAAAAAATACTGATCATATGAAAGACTATGAAAGTTAACTAGATCAGTACCTAGTTTCAGTTTAAACTTTCTCTTGACACAGAAGTGTTGCATATCCCTTTTGCTGTCCCACATCCAGAGGATGTAGCTAGTTTTATTTGTTCTGGCTACTGTGAAGGTATCTGGGGAGTCCTTTGCTGTTTCTGCAAAAACACCTGATGGAGAAAATAAGCTCTTTCCTCCACAGGTATTCACATGTGCAAGTGTGATGTCTATTTCTTGTGCTACAGAGAGAAGAAAAAACTCCTTGTTTCTTTGCTTGTTGAAAAGGAATAGAAAGGGGACTAAGAAAGCATAAAGAAAAGCTGCTACCTAACAGAGAAATATTTTTCGGTCACAGTTTGAAATTTGCCATGATTACAAATTTTCAGGACAACAGTTGTGACTAAGCAGATACTGAAGTGAGAATTTTCAGTTCCTCTTGTTAGATAGGTGCTGAAGGTAAATTGATTCTCAATAATATGATCTCAAAAGCACTTTGCCAAATCACTGTTTAATGCATGAACTGCAGACTGAATGAGTGTAGTGTAGAGAAATTATGACAGTATGTCCAGTGACAAGAAAGTCTATTAGTTTGCCATTTTTAATGGGAAAAATATATTCTTTCCAAAATCATAAAAACAGAGCCGAGCTGGGATAAGATTCTATATATGTACAATCTACAGCTGTGATTGTGCACTAAACATACAATATTTGTTATTGATTTCCTCTCACATTTTATTATTAGTAATGCAAAGGTCAAAAAATAACAAGTTTTTGGGTTGAGGAAATTGCACTTTTCTCACCCTGACCCAGTATAACAGCAGGACCAGCAGCCTGCAAGTCAGCCTCTGTAAGAGCTTGGCACATGCTAAAAAGAAGCCCAGACCTTTCTTTTGCTGGATTCTAGATCTGAACATATTTTTGAATGAAATCCGAAAATTACTCCTAAATTTTCACCCCAAATTATTCTGAAATGCAGTGTCCTGAGGCGTTTGGAATAGCCCACCACTCAGTTTCTGTTTTTTCACAAGAGGTGTGAAAAGTTTTCATGTAGAAACAATCCAAATTTTTGGTTTATAAAAAAACCCCAAAATTAAGGTCCAGTTTATTTAAATAATGACTAACATTTTAAGCCTCAGTATAAGGTCTGTTGTGAAGTGTTTCATCTCAAAATCTTTCGGAAGAAACATAGATGTGTTTTCCTGAAAGTTCTATGTAAATGCTCTCCAATTTTATCATGTAATGATCAAATATTTCAGGCTTTGTTTGGTTTGCTCCCTCCTATTTGTCTTCCCTTAATTATCCCTTCATTTTGCTCCATTTGCTTCTCTTTAAAATATAGATAAAGCAGTGCCCTCAAAGGGATAAAAAACAAGATTCTGATCCTTTACGCAAGTAATTTCTTTTATAGGTGGCTTGTTCAGTGATGTGTGGATTATTCTTGTCACCCTCCAGTCTTGCAGCTCTCTTTTGGCTGTCAAATGTCAAAAAGCACAGCTTTGGGAAGTGAGCCATCACACAGCCTATGCAGCCAGAGCCTTCTACCAACCCTCAGGAAGAAGACAAGGCATTTTGAAGAGTAACAGCAAAAGTTAATATTTTCTTTTTCGGAAAACTCTCTGCTGTACCCGGAGTCCTCAGAGGAAAGAATAAACAGCACAGAAACCAAATTATCTCTGCAAATATGAAAGGTTGAGCTGACCTCTGCAGGAGAACTCCTGTAACCTGTATGACCCTGGAGAACCAGCTGCTCCTGCTTTGTTAAGTGTGAAGTTACAGTGTTGTTGAAAGTCATGCCTGGCTGTGATTTACAGCTGGAAAACTTAGACTGAGCTATGTGCCAGAAGGAGTGGGACACGGCTGAAAATTAAGTTCTTGAAGAGAAATATTTGATTCTCAGACAGTGAAACGTTCAGATTAATTCCAAAATGTGTTAACAGAAAAATGTGAGGTTTGAAAAGAAATTTTTCTCTCTTTTTCTTGCTTTCTCAGTGGGTTATGCTGATTGATTATGGAAGGATGCCTAGCAGAGAGACTCTTCCACAGATGCTAGGGTGTTCCTTGTCTGCACTGGTGAGAGAGGCATCTCTCATGTGGCTGATCCAGGGGCTAGGTATGGTCACATTCATCACAAAGCTGCTAAAACACTCCACTCCTGGAGCATGAGTGATGCTGAGCGCAATACTGTGTCTGATTCTGAAGGTATTTAAGTGTCCTTGGGTATTGCTTATGGAAACTGAGCAAAATTCAGTGCTGTAAACTGTACTTTTTTCTAGGTGGTCTGATACCTGGGAGTAATATTAGCCAAAATACCCTGTAACTGATTTGGAGACTTACTTAGCAATGGAGAAAATATTTGTGCTCATTGACAGTAAACAGTCAGTATTATTGTGATCTTGTTAGAAGAACTAAGACATAGAAGATTACTTTTTTCCCTCTTCCACAAATTACATTTGACTCACCTTCATTGCTTCAAGTGGGACCCAGAATGGATATTTTGCGTCTGGCAGACACTACAAAATCCCTATGTGCACAATACCTTTTTCTGTTTCTTTTTCTTTCTTTTGGTGGGGGAAAGTGTATCAAAAGGGAAGATTTAGGGAGTGTGGGAGCTGAGTGTGGGACTCATAGAAGGCTTCCTTGCAGGTGCAAGATACAGACACAGACATTGACACTGATGCATGTGTGAGGAAGAGCTAGGATTTGAAGAAGTTGTGAGGTTCTGTGTAGCCATGTTCCTTCTGGAGTTTTGAACAGAGTAATAATCTGCAGGGGAGAATTCAGGTACAAAGGAACTTTTCTGAATGAACAAACAAAAAACAACCCAGAAAATTGTAAGTATACATCACAAAAGTAAAAGATGGAGTATGCTGAAGTCTTCCAGAAGCTCAGTAAGAACAAGCCATCAGGAGCTTCTTTACTCGACCATTGCTGTCTAGAGGGTCAATGTCATTAGCAACAGAAGCACTTTGGTGTATACAGAGCTTCGCTAATTCACTCAGCTGTGGGGGTGAGTGAAGCTGTGTGACAAATTAACTTCAGGATCACTTATAGCATGTTGGACCTGCTGTTTCTGGGCAGATCAGCTGTGCCCTGAACAAACACTGAGAGTAGACTTGTTGCACGCACAGTATGACATGTGGCCTTTGCTTGCTGGGTGGTGACCTTAGTGATCACACAGGCAGCAGAGGAGGCTCAGAGTGTCTCTGTGGTGCTGTGGGAAGAGGCTGTGCTGATGATGGATACCATTTGGGGCTAAGTAGGTGATGTCTGGCATCAGACTGCATTGAGCAGATGAGCCACTGGAGTTTGCTTTGTCTTTGAGTCCAGCAGTACAGTCTTGGTACTGCACAGGTACTGTGGCTACCGTAAGTTATTCAATGGAGTTTTGGACCTCCAAAGCTGGGGCTTTGAAATTTGAGGTTAACAATAACGGGGGAGCCCAAATGAGAAATCTCCCTTATTAGGGACGTGTCCATTTCTGCAGTTGCCTAGGATAGTAGGAGTCTGGAGAAGCCAGAATTTGTTCCCCAAGATAGTGAGCAAAGGGGGGTTTGGGAGTGGGAACTGGATGGCCCTGAAAGCTCACAGGTGAGTGTCAGGCAGGAGACAACACTGAGGGGTGTTAGCAAAGGGAGGCCTGCCTTGGACAGGTGGCAGCCATTGGAATTGCAGTGGGGAGCAACTTCAGAAATCTAAAGAGAAGCTAAATCATTGTGTTGAAAATGGATTTCCTTTGAGGGGCTGAGAGTAACCATAACCATCTGAGGGCGACAAGCTGTCAGGGTGAGCAAGCCATGGGAAGCAGTAAAGGGGGATTTTGTGAGTGGAGAATTGAAAGCAAAATTGGAACACCTAATGGATTAAGAATTAACAGGGGAGTGCATTCTTTTTGTTAGAATTAGTGCCAAAGGGAAACTTCTGGTTTAATTAACAGTTGTATCTACACTTAGTATGTACTAATTTATATGTTCATTTTTGTCTTTATTGCTCTGTCTTTGATTCAAGCTGTTTAATGCTGACGTCAGTATTTTAATATGTCAACCCACTTTCAACCTTCATAATGGAAATCAGTCAATGTTGCTTAACGGTGAGTCACAAACGTGAGCCACATGCATGGCTCTCACGTTAACAAAATGAGTGGCAGGTCTCTGGAAACAGAGCTCACATGTAACCATCATTCACTGTGTAACTAACACGCAGTGTGTTGCTTTTTACAGGTTTTTAAAAAAGGTGTCAAAATTGGCTGACTTGAGTAAAAGAACCTTTACCAAGAGCTTGTCAGCTCTGTTGTAATTTTCAAGTAAATTAAGATGTTGGTTTTGGTTTTTTTTAAAGTAGTAAAAACCTGGAGTATGACAAGTTGAAATATTAGTAAGAGTAATGGTAAGTTTTGATAGTCTGTGCTTGTGAATTTTAATGTCTTGTGGCAAACAGCTCTTCAGCAGAGTTCTAACACATCTTTTATGTTCAGTTTTATGATGTACGCCAGGCAGTGCCAAAATACGAGTGCAGATGTCTAAGAAGGGTTAAGGAGTTGTGAAAAATATGTGTTTAATGTGCTCGAAAATTTAAGAACATTTTGGGAGCACAATAAAAGTAAAACATATGCCCCATAACACTTTACTGGGTACAAACAAGAAGTCACAAATGCAAGACATACTCATTGCTTTTCAGAGGATGAGAAAAAAAGGAAAAAGAAAATGAAAAGAAGAAATATAGTCTGTCCTCAAACTCGATCCTTTTTACTACAGTGATACTGCTGTTGTGATTATACAGCCTAGATGCTGGCTTTCTGAGTAAGGGAGAACATCCCTAAAAATAACTGTGTGGTGTACCAGTTTGAGTGTTTTTAGAATTTGACCCAAACACCTATTCCTTGAAAGATATACACAGATCACAGGAGGAAGAGAGGTGAAAACATATGTTTGGGAAATTTTATCTCTGAAAGACAGAAACAGCCTCTGCTAAATCCTATTTCTTGTACATATAAAAATTGTACTCTATTTTGTAATTTGCATCATACAGAAAGAGCTGAAATTTGGTCTTTGTCTGTTAAAGGGATAGCTGATTTTAAGTTGTGTAGCATTTAAATCAGTCATGCTTTTTTGAGTTTTCTGCTGTGTAGTTTAATTGAGAAATTCAGAAGAGAACCTTGACCTTCTTTGCCAAAGTCAGCCTAGATGTTGGAGGTCTCAGTAACAAGTATCAGGCCATAGTTGCTGCCATAAACAAATAGGGGTGCAAATATCACACTCGTTTAACAGATTAATTTTCTTAATTTAGCTGCTGCTTGACATCAACTTGTTTGCTTGTCTGTTTTTCTCTGACCTGAACATGATAGTGTGTAACACTGTAATGTGGGAGCACAAATTATGTACAAATACTCCATACCATGTAAAACTGGTTTTTTGCCTGAGTCCTGGGCCCTGGACCTGGACCTTACTAGCTTCAATATAAAGACCAACTAAAGGTTATAATGTCTGGAAAGATCGGAGGATACTTTTTACAAAAATTACCTGAAAGCATTTAATGAGATATTAAGTGCTTCTTTTTTTAATTTAGTCATTAAATATATCATTAATCACTTAATGGTCAAATTGCTTGGTTTTTCCTCTGCACACAGACCCACTGACTCCACCTATACCATTAGGAATTATGCAGATGAAAACCTAATATCAGTAAAAGGAAAATTGTTCAATTCTATTAGTTGACATTAAATAAAAAAATTAGTTCAGTGGACGTACTCTTCATGCTAGGAATTGGAATGACAATGACCGAGGAAACAACTTCTCAATGTTTATTTTGTAGTTATAGGCAGTCTCATTAATTTTTTAATATCTCTGATATTATATCAGTGTTCAAGGTTCTTGTCTTTTGGTTATTAGCATGGCAGACACATGCTTTGGGAATCCCTAAATAATAAGTCAGGTGCTGGCTGCTGCTTTAATCTTTTCTCCTGCTTAAAGTCCCCTGATTTTAATGTATAATAGTGGCGGCTTAAAGCTCCATCTGTTTCCTCCTCCGGGGAGGTGCCCCTAATAATTTTAGTAATATATGTTGAATATCCCATTCAGTTTCTGACAGTAGTGGTGGTTTGAAAAGCCTTTGGATTTGTGTGAGACAAGCTTCTGATACTTGCTTGTGTTTTTGCCTGCTGGATACCGCTTCTTTTAAGCACCACCCATGATTCTGGGAGATTTTTGAGGACAGTGCATAGTCATTAAAGCAACAGCCTGTAACCTCCTGTAAAACCTAGGCAAGCCATGTGAAATGCGTCGTAGTTTTAAAGACATCTCAAAAATTTTCTTTCAAATTTCACTCTTGATATGATTAATTGCAGACCTAGTGGAACGTGTCTGCTCAGAGTGTTGTTGCAGCTGTGCAACCTGATGATGCATTAGCTGTGCCTGAGGCATGTTCCTTCAATCTGTGAGCCCCTAAGCAGAAGGGAGAGGAAACTCCAAGTTTTCCTCTTTATTCCTTTTTGGAATGCAAATCACAGACTGCCTCAACTCTCCTGCTGCTGGCCAGTAACATTACCTGACCATTATACACAATGTGGAAATAATATACACTCTGTTTCTGAAGGATGAAATGAAAGATTTTTCTTCATCTACTGTGTTGTGGTATAACATACTCTTATCTATGAGTAACGAAATGCTGTTGGAAAGCAACATTATATAATTTTTTTTAATCTCCATTACAAATAAGAACAAAAAAGTAAATTGAGTAGACTATTTGCAATGTGTCTTTATGTTATCTGTGGGGTTACAGCATATATAGTGGGTTATTACACATGCAAATTGAGTGTCTAGTCATTTGCTTCTTTCCATTTTTCCTACTGTTTATTAGTTGGCATTCTCTTATATGAGTCCCATGCTAAACAATTACTTTGCCACTTCCCTTTCCTTTCACAGTTTTAGTTATTTCAATTTCAAGTAACTATAATAATTTAGAAACTACAGTAATGGATTGATAGTAACT
>VYZT01056135.1:0-12629 GCA_013400735.1 Pomatostomus ruficeps | reverse complement strand
GTGGGATGGGACTGGGCCATGGTTGGCCTTGTTCCTGGGCAGGAGCAGCACAAGCTGGGCTCTCAGCACCCTTTTCCCCCCGTCCTTCAACCCAGCTACATAGCAGGCATTTGTTTTCCTTCAGCTCCTGGAGAAAACAGGCAGCAGAGTCCAAAAGAGACAGGATTTTCTAATCTCCCATAAAAAGGCGGTGGAAATTGGAAAGGAGAGGAAGGCGCTAGCGTCGCTGGCAATTACGGGCGGTGGGAGGAAGCGAATGAAGCCTCATTGAGCTCCGAGAGCCGAGGTGGCTGCTGGGGCCTGCACGGGGCGAGGAAAAGGCTGGAGGAAACCCTTATCAGCCCCGTTATCCTGTCCCTGTCATTCCCATGCAGATTAACGAGCTCCAGGATGCCCTCGGCCGTGTTCGGAGCGGGGTCTGTTTATCCCGAAATAGAAGGTTCTGCCTTGTGCCAGAGTGTCATATTCCCAGGCCAGCAGCCCCATTGTGTTTTATTACCCCATTGTATTCAGGGGTTACGGCCAAACTTTTCCTCTCAGCTCCTTAATCATGGCTTTGATGGATGAGCCCCATGAGAAAAGCTGCTGCAGGCCCGGCGTGGATCGAAACGGGGCTTGGCATTGCTGGGAATTGCAGGAATGGTGTTCCTGCCCCAATCGGGGCAGAGCGAGGTGGGAATCTCACCTTTTCCTGCCCAAAACCCTGAGGAAGGAGTGGGATGGGGAGGAGAACAGCTAGGTTTGCTCTGTCCTCGCTGTCACACTGTCCTGAGGGACATTTGTGGGATGACACTGGGAGAAGAGCAGCTGAGTTTTGCTCACACTGTCCTGAGGGGCATTTTTAGGGTGGCACTGGGAGGGTGAGAGCCAAACCCAGAGGAGCAGCTGAGTTTGCTCTCCCCTCACTGTCACACTGCCCCGAGGGACATTTGTGGGGTGACACTGGGAGAGGAGCTAAGTTTGCTTTGCCATCACCCTCAGCCTGTCCTGGAGGATCTTTGTGGGGTGACACCAGGAGAGGAGCAGCTGAGTTTGCTCTGTCCTCGCTGTCACACTGTCCTGAGGGACATTTTTGGGGTGGCATTGGGAGGATGAGAGCCAGACCCGGAGGAGCAGCTGAGTTTGCTCTGTCCTCATTGTCACACTGTCCTGGAGGGTCTTTGTGGGGTGGCACCGGGAGAGGAGCAGCTGAGATTGCTCTGCCATCATTGTCACACTGTCCTGAGGGACATTTGTGGGGTGGCACTGGGAGGGTGAGAGCCAGACCCAGAGGAGCAGCTGAGTTTGCTCTGCCCTCTTTCTCACACTGTCCTGAGGGACATTTGTGGGGTGGCACCAGGAGAGAAGCTGAGTTTGCTCTGCCCCCGCTGTCACACTGTCCTGAGGGACATTTTTGGGGTGGCACCGGGAGGGTGAGAGGCAGACCCATGTCTTGGGGCACATCCCCTGCCCTGGTGACCCCCAGTGTCCTGTCCAGCCCCGTCACAGCAGCCGGGTGACCCCGCAGTCACTCACAGCTCCTGCCTCCCGGCTGCTCTGCCGTTCCCCCCGTGCAATCCCGGGGAATTATCCATATCCCTGACAAGAGAATAGGTTACTAATGCACCAACACAGCTGTTTTGACACTTTTGATGAATAACATTCAATACTATTAATTGGAACAATTGCTTTTCATTTAACTAAATCACTGGAATTGCTAAACTAAATTGAAACGGAATGTAATTTTGCCTCGCTCTCCTTTAATATGGGCCTCTAAATGTCTTCTCCCTGAAGAATTAGTAACTTAATCACCTCCCAGTGATAACTGTTTCATAGCCCTCAGCTGGAAGGCTTTCCTGCTAAGCAGCGTTGCCTGCGAGTAGAGTGTTCGAGCAGGGAACAAATCCCATCTCTTTGCCTTCTCCCCCTCTCCGCCGCAGGATTAATCACGTTAAAAATGATTCCCTTCCTCTTTCTCCATTCCAGAAAGATCTTTATAGATCATCATCGCCTCACCCCGCTCCTTTTTGCGTTGTATCAATCACCTGGCGTGTCTAACAGGGTGCACAACAATTAGATCTGTCCGTTAGGCTGCAGATGGATTTTTGCTGTCAGCGCCTGCGAGAGGGGCTCTTGCTCATTTCCCAATAAACTTGTCATGCAGAGCACACAACAAACCCCGTGGGGTGGGCACCACCCTGCCCAAAACCCTCAGAGGGTAATCCTACATGGCCAATGTTTAGCTGCCTTTATTTATTTATTCAAATAACCCCCAACCAAATAAAAAATAAATAAAATAAAATAGCCTGGAATGCATCTGCACTGCCTGGAATTTATAAGCTGAAGAGCAGCTCCTCTGGCCAGGAATTTCTGTGCTCTCCAGACAAACCAGAGTGGGAAAAGCTACGGGAAATTAAATAAAAGTCAAATAGATGGAATTCAGATAATTCAGATCCCCATTTGGGCATTTTGGCATGGGGTGGAACAAAGTCTCGGTTGGAGATGAATTCCTACCCACCTGATTTTTGGGTTGCAGAACGAACTCCAATCTGCTGCTGGGGGTTTGCCAAATTTCCCTTCAACCTTTTCAAACCGTTAATGACAAAAGGTCTTTCCTGAAAGCAGAGCTGTGCAGGTTCCTGCGGGGTTCAAGGCCCGAGGATGGGATTCTCTACGTGCAGTTGGACTTATCCATGTCCCAGCCCATTCCAATGAATCAGAAAGATGTTTTTGATTAATGTATCTGGCAAATTTATCTCTCTTTAATGAATGATGCATGGAACTGTGACATTTCTGTGGTGCTTGAACCCTTTTTTTTAGTTCGTCTCCAAAAATTTAAGATTCTATGGCAAAATATCTTGCAATTAGTTGTCTTTAGTTCTTATTTTTCCTGTGAAAAATCAGCTGCATCTGTGGTCTTTTAGTTTGAGGTCGTGTGAGTAGTTAATTTACTTCCCTGGGTGTTGGTTCTGTTTCCTGTCAGGAAAAATCCTTCCAGAAAAACGCTTCCAGAAAATTGCTAGGGACTCCTCTCGCAAACTGCCAGTGAATACCTGCAGCTGTACTAACCGTGAATAATTAACCGGGGTACTTCAAAGCGGATTGGGTGTAAATATTCATTGACATCGGAGAACGAATGGGAGATTAAGTCACCGAACAGGAAAAAATGGGAAGGAGCAGCTACACTGGGAGGTGCTGGATTTAATCAGAGTTCTGGAATTCCTGTCGCTGATCCTCATTTCCTCTTAGAGCTGGATGAGCAGAACATCCTTGTGTCCAGGGGGGACTGAAATCCTGATTTACTGCCTGCAGGACAGAATTGCAACTTAACTGGGCATCCAGTTCATCTAAAATATTTTTGTCCTGTTTTTATTTCTCTGTTTCTTACGCCCTGCTCTTGTGGCCTGTGCTGAGTTTCCTACCCGCTCTAGAAAATTCCACAATCCTCAGGATTGTTTTAGAGAGGAACTCAAGGCCTAAGGAAAAAGCTCCCTAAAACCCAAAATTCTGCTGCATGTGGCAGTGATTTAGAGAGATTCATTGACTCACAGCCTGGCCACTCACAAGGTATTTCTAAACATCTCCGAGTGGAGAGCGGTGTCTGCGAGGGGAAAGGGAAGTGTGATAAAGCAGAAGATGGAAACTTGCAGCTCCAAGTGTTTTGGCAGGCGAGGCTGGAGCGGCGCTGCGTGAAAGATGAGCACTCTGTGAATTGAGGGCATCTCAGGAGAAGTAAATCTGCCTCCTCCAACACAGACTGAGCGCTGGCCCAAAGACCCCGGGTAAATAAGAATCAAACTTCACTACAGGACATTTATGTGCTCGTGATTTATCGGCGCTCTCAAAGCCTTTGAACCTTCGCAGCCCTTTGGGGGAAATGGTGTGTTGCAGGGGCTTAAATAAATAAATAAAAAATAAGAAGAAATACATGCCCATAGCTACAGGAAAAACCTATTGTGCCATTTGTTCCAAAAGCCTTGACACGTTCAGGGCTTTTTCCTGAATTTGACTTTTTCTTTTCTTTTTCTATTTTTTTTTTTTTATAGGATTTTGGTCAGTCAGCCAGTGCTGTAGGAAATAAAACAACTCTTTGACAGATTCTTGTTTCTCAGCCCCTCTCCCAGCAGCTTCCCCCTCTGGTAAAGTGAACCGAGCTGCAGGATTCTGATGGAAAAATCAAACAAACCGGCCGAGCATGGCTGAGGAGTAATAGAAAACTACTCGGATCTCAAGGCCCTGCCAGCACAAGTTGAACGTGGTGTTGTTCCTGCAGCAAATGTCAAATATCCCTGTCCGTCTGCTGCAGGGTTCCGTGGCCTTGGCTCATCCTCCCGTGAGCAGCCTCTGGTGCTGGCTCGTAGCAGAAACTTCCCCCGCACAGCCTGATCCCTCCAGGGCCGGTACAAATCCGAGGCAGCCCCAGCAGCGCAGGGCAAAGGGCATTCCCTTGGGTTCATGGGATCCCAGGGACACAACTCGGCCCAGGTGGGAACAGCCCAGCAGCACCCCCGGGTCCAACGCGGATCCAATTGGATGGAGCTCAGCAATGAGCAGATNAGGGCTGAGGGACAGGGAGTGTTTGTGAAGGGGACAAAAAATGGATAAAAGAGACAAAAACCATCAGGCATCAAACCCATCCTGCTGTCAGGGAATCCCAGCCTGGTTTGGGTTGGAAGGACCTTAAATCCCATCCAGTGCCACCCCTGCCATGGCAGGGACACCTCCCACTGTCCCAGGTGCTCCCAGCCCTGTCCAGCCTGGCCTTGGGCACTGTCAGAGATCCAGGGATGCCCTGTGCCAGGGTTTCTCCACCCTCACAGCACAGAATTTCTTTCTAACATCCAATCTAATTCTTTTCTCCCCTATTTTAGTCCTTTAAATACTCTCCCCCTGTCCTCCTACATCCATTCTCCTGCCTCTGCCAGGAGCCTTCCTTCCTCTCTGGTTCCTCAATCCTCGCTGGGCTCTGCCTCCTCTGGTTGTCCCAACAGGTTGGCAGCGCTGTGAGCAGGGCTGGCTGTGATTCTGCAGGCACCCAGGAGCAGAATTCACCCCCCCAAAAAAAGCACAAACATTAAAAATAAAAGCACAGGATTCGCCCAGACTCCATAAATGATCCCCGGGTGTGCTTTGTGCATGACCCAGGGGATGTGGAGCTGGCTGTGCTCTTCCCAGGTGGGTGTAGCTGGCTCGGAGTGTCTGTCCCTGTCCGTGAGTCTTTCCTGTGGCTCCTCGGAGCCTCCCCCGTGTGAAGCTCTGGAGCGCATCCCCCTGTGCTCAGAGTTAATGAGAAACACTGTGAGCTCGGTCCCAGGGGATGATTAAACCCCACGAGCCAATTAAAAGAAGTGTAATTACACAGCGGGGACAAGTTGTTAAACAAGCTGGAGGTTATTGTCCTTCGAGTCAACGTGGTGGTACAGCCAAGAGAAGCCGAGCAGGAAGAGCTGCCAGGGCGGTTCTGCTCGGCCTCAGGCTTGTTCTGGGGAGGAGGAGGCTGATGGAGAATTTTGCCTTTTCTCTGGGGAAATGTTTAGAGCAGAGTTGAGGAATTAACTGCCCCTGGACTGGAGCAGGGAAAGCGAAACTGGAATTATTCCCTAGGTGTGAATTCCCTCTGCTGGGAGAAAGGTGTGGGCAGATTCCCAGCCCAGGAAGGCTGGCACAGGCTGAGTAAATATTTAGAGCAAATTCAGCCACAGAGCTGCCCTTGGACCGGAGCAGGGAAAACGAAACTGAAATTATTCCCTAGGTGTGAATTCCCAGCCCAGGAAGCCCCTGGGATGTGTCTGAGGGTGCGGAGCAGCACCCAGCCATGCTCTGAGAGGAATTTCACACACAAAACACACTCAGGGATAATTTATGGATCCTGGTGAATTCTGTGCTTTAAATTTTTTTTTTGGTGCTTTTTTTTTAGTGAATTCTGCTCCTGGGTGTTTGCAGACTTGGTTGAAAAAGATTGATTTAGCTTTTTTTTTGGCTTGACTTGGGCACAGGGAAGGAGGAGTTTGGAATTTGCAGTTTTTGGTGCTGGAGGGAATGAACCACATCCCGCTGTTCCTGCACAGATCCCATCACAGGTGTGGGTAAAACCAAACCCACCTCACCCTACCTGTAGTGGTTTTTATTTTATAAGGACCCTGGGAAGCTTCAGCAGGTGGAGTAATTAGCAGGAACTGTTAATTGACTGTCGGTCCCGTGTGTCCTGGCCACTAGGTGACATCCCACGCTCAGCGTGTTCCGTGAGCTCTCCCACTGGGAATGTTCACACCTCACTGGCAAACTTGATTTTGCAAGGCCCGAGTTCATTTTTTCAGCCATGTTTTCACTTGAACTCTGTGTGATAATAAAAAAAAATTCCTAAAGAATGTGGGTTTTAGCACGGAGCAAATGGATTTTCTGGAAATGAGATGGTTTGCTCGGGTAGGAATTGAAATAGTTCTGTTCCAGTGTCGGTCATTTGGTGGAAAACCACAGAAATTTGGCCAAGTTGTGTTCTCAAATGCTCATCAGTGTAACCTGTGACCACCAAAATCCTCTTTTTGTCCAGACGACTGCAAGCAACAGCTTTTAAAATGCCCATTGGAGGGAAAAAGGGTGAGGCCGAGCCTCACAGCTCTTATAAAATCAGGGTGAAAGATTTTGCAATTAATTTTTCCCCGTGCCACAGATCACGATTGCTTGCCTGTGCGCTCAGCCTGGACTTAAGAAAATAAATGTAAACTTATAAATAATTATAAGTTAAGGAAATAAATGTAAACATGAGGGCAGAGGACAGAATTTTGGGTGTGAAAAGCGACGAGTGGGGAGCCAAACTCAGCTCCTCATGTCCAGGGATGCGCTGGATCTGCTGTGGGATTTTAGTCCCAGAATCCTGACTGGAAAAGAGTTGGAAAACCCCGATGGATCAGCCTCTCAGCCAAGGTCAACCCCTCATCTCTGGCACTTTTCTGGGCCGTTATTGCGGGTGATAGATGCGCTATTGACTGGCAGCGATGACAGAGCGGGGAGTGATGGGGGAACTGAGGCACATTCCCCACGCTGGCACGCAGCTCACTCATGCTAATGTTCAATAATCCCATCCTGCTGCTACACTCTAATGGCTGCGGGCTTGATAGAGCCCCCTCATTGAACTGGTGTATTTCTTATGGGCCTGCCCGCCCATCCTTCATGAATTTTTATTAAACAAAACTGTAAGCGGATTGATTTTGTACTCCTTTATTGCATTTTTATTTAATTCCTTTCAATGGCGGAGGCTCCATCATGTTATCCCGGCGTAAATCATGCCGGGGCAGCGTGCCAAAAAAATAAAAAGACTACAGGATCCTACTTGCATCCAGCGTAAATTTTACTCCTATAACCTTTATTAGCGTAGATTCATTGATTTTTCCCAACTCCCCTTTTTCCCCTCCCCATCCCTCCTTTTGGTTGGGCTCAGGTCAGAACCTGACAGCTCTGCTTTTAAACAGAGGACGACAGGCTCTAATTTTTAATGTTAAATAGTAAAAAAAAAGTAGTTTAGGTTGATTAAACAAGAATAATTTTTTTTTTTTGTTTTATTTTATGCCCAGCTGAGAAAATAGTGGTGATGCCAGTAGGGTCATGGATGTGCTGGCTGTGGGATTGCAGTAGGAGCTTTGCTCTCGTGTGATTTTTTGGTTTGTGTGAGAGTTTTGGCTTCCCTGCCCTTGCTGTGGCAGATTTGCATTGGTACTGAGCAGAATTTCCTGTCCTCAATTCCCTGGTGTCGCTTCTCACCATCTTTGTGGGGTCTTGAAGCCATCAGCAGCGATAATTAATCATTGTTTAAGGTTCCTAAACAGGGAGATGCTGTGTTACGGCCTGACCCTCGTGCCTTTCCACTCAAATCCACCGAAAAATGGGTTTGAACGGTACCAAAAAATGAGTCTGAACACAATCCATCAACGCACCAGGTTCACGTGGCTTTCTGGAAAACGCAGTTGGCAGATAAAGGAGGCACCAGTAGGTGGCATGGGAGAATTTACAGCGCGCTTCCAGCAGCGCTTTTGGCGGCCTGTAAATCGCCAACTTTGATTTTGAAACCACGGCAGTGCCCCCCATAACGCCTGTTGGATTCCCTGGCGCTCCTGAGCGCTGCAGGAAGGGGTTTCTCCATCCTTTGGGTTGGTGTGGCTGTGGATAACAGAGCAGGGCGTTCGAGCTGTCCCAGCAGTTTGTATTTCAGGGGGACTCTCGTGCTGCCCCTCGTTTTTGGTTGGTTGTTTTTGTGCATTTTCCTGCGATTTCCACCAGCTCTGGGTGGGATTCCTGTCGCTCCTGGAAGCTGCAGGTGCCTGACACAGCTGCACAACATCAAACATGGGCAAAAGAAGATGATTTCCCAGAGGAAAAGCAATCGGGATGGAAGCAGGAGGTCCTTGGCTCACCTGAGCTGATGTCACTTGGTTGTTTTGGGTTCAGGGGATGGGCTCCTGGGATGAACTGATTTCTAGCCAAGAAGTTTTCTCTGTGAAAACAAAGCACAGTCAGCAGAGAAGCATTCATTGCTTCATTTCTTCCCCCTAAGATTAAACAAACAAACAAAACAATTTGAAAACAAATCATTTTTGTGTCTTAGCTCTGCACTGGTACTTATTAGTGCTAATAATTGCTGGCCGTGGTTCCCGTGGTGGGATTTTTTCAGAAATGAAACAAGAGGTGTGCTCCTGACCCAAAAATAAAGAGTTTAAATGTAGGATAAGAACCAGGTGACTCCGTGGGGAAGAAACCCTGAATAAGAACATTTCAGTGAGGTGATGGCCACTCCTGACCCAAAAGTACAAGAGTTGAAATGCAGGATAAAAACCTGAAGATGATTCATTGGCAAAGAAACACTGAATAAGAACAATTCACTGATATTATGGCTAAAAAGATAATTTTCAGAGCTCATTGAGCATCCACTGAGCAGGCAGCTCTGTGTAACATAAACTAGAACCTAAATATTTTCTTAATTCCTTCTGTATTCATCCCTGATTGTTCTCCCAGTATATTTCCCCATATGGGTTTGATAGGAATATTCAGGTTAAAGAGGGTCTGAAATGGGTAAACAGCGCAGCTTTCTGGGCTGTCTAAAAGAAAAATATTCCGAAACAAGCCAGGGGCTCTTCAGTTTTTAATGGTTTGTGTTGTCCTGTCTGGTCCTTGCAGCAGATCCATCCCAGAGCCTTGGACAAACAGATCAATTTGTGGCTGAATTCTGCAGGGGGCTTTTCATTTTCCAACGTGAAATGACCAATACTTTGCAAATATTTCTGGGTCAATTTATTGATGGGGACAAAAAGAGGTACAACATTTTTTTGAGGAGGCAACAGGGAAAGGGTGGGACCTCTCCTTTGGTTAATTAAGGGTGGAAAAAGTCAGCCTGCACGGGGTTAATGCACTGCTTGTTTGCAGTGGTTGAGAAAAGAGCGTTTCTTACAGGAATCCCAGTATTAATCAGAAAAGAAAAAGCGGCAATCGGGAAAGCTAATGACATTCCAGCTGATTTGATTATAACATGAAGATTGTTTAAAACTGTCATTTCTAATTTTGTTAAGAGAAATAGCGCGAGCTGGATCCATAGCTGAATGATCTAGAAGGAGAGTACTGGAAACCTCAAGGAGAAAACTCTCGGGCCATTAGGGATGCTCTGCGTTCAGCGCGTGTTTGGGAAGGGGAAATGGATTGCCTCCTTCGTGCTAAATTAGCATAGAGGGACTCGCACTGTCCTGACCTTTTCTTAACCTTGTATACTCGAGGTTTAGAATGAATTTGCAGGGTTTACCCCGGGAGGGAGGAACAATGAATTGCTGGCTTGGGAGGGAAAGGGGAATATTTATAAAAGTCAGAGCAGTGGCTGGAGAGAAAATGGGATGGGGCTGTTTCCTGCTCTGACTCCGTTCACCTTCGCTGAGCCCCATCACGTGTTCCAGCACTTTGTTCATTAAAAAACCCACAAATTGAACAGTTTTGTCCCTCAGTTTTGAGATCTTTAGGGATGTTTTGAAGTGCTCTTGTGACGTTGAAGACAATATGAAAACAAAGCTGCAGTTACCCCAATTATCAAGGTTTAGAATGAGCCCTTTGGTGTGAACGGCTTTTAAAATTACGTTGGATTTTTGCTTTAGTTCTTCTTTGTATGCCAAGGCAGCAGGACAGTGTTTCATATTCCCACAGGGATGGTGTTTGTCTGATAGGAAACACCGAGCTGGCATCGCAGCCTGGGATTATTTTGGGATGCAGACCAGTGTGGCCGCACTTGACAGAAGCTCAGAAAACTTTTTGGACATCCCTTGGTGGAGGTGGAGCTGTTGCCTTGGCAGCCAGGCCCAAAAGAGGCAGAAAGGTGAGGCAGAGCTGCTATTTCAGTGGGGAAAAGCAGCATTGAAGGGTCACACACACCTCCAAACCTTCATGAGACATTTTGCTACCAGTGAGGCCCAAAAGAGGCAGAAAGGTGAAGGCAGAGCTGTTACTTCAGTAGGGAAAAAGCAGCGTTGAAGGGTCACACACACCTCCCAACCTTTGTGAGCCATTTTGCTCCACAAATCTGGGAGATTTGGACCTCCCAGACCCCGATCTCTCACATCAATATGGAAATCTCCAAACCTTCGAGAGCCATTTTACTCCACAATTCTGGGAAATTTGGACCTTCCAGACCCTGGGTTCTCACATCAATGTGGAAATCTCCAAACCCTTGTGAGCCATTTTGCTACACAAAACTGGGAGATTTGGACCTCCCAGACCCCGATCTCTCACATCAATATGGAAATCTCCAAACCTTCGTGACCCATTTTGCTCCACAAATCTGGGAGATTTGGACCTCCCAGACCCCGATCTCTCACATCAATATGGAAATCTCCAAACCTTCGTGACCCATTTTGCTCCACAAATCTGGGAGATTTGGACCTCCCAGACCCCAGTTTCTTACATTAATATGGAAATCTGCATGGACTGAGCAGAGTTTTGAAGTTTTTTGCCCAGATCTCGTCTCATCCCCAGGCTGGCACGCTCCATAACGAGAGCAGATAGATGAGTGTGTGCACATCTCCATTAAGATGCCAGCGCAGGCTAATGACGGGGCCCTCCTGCTGCTCGCCGCTTGTTTTCTGTTGATTGTTATGTAATGCTCGGCAGCGGGAGGTAAATTCCTCTCCAATTTTGAGGCCCGTTGCAGCAGGCGAACCCCACTGCGCGGAGTCACGGTGATTGAGCTTTCGAATCGAGTCCCACGCTGGTAACGATAAATCAGCCCCATTACAGAGCGGGGTCGACAGCCGGGAACCTTCCTGCGCCTGTGGGTTTGTTCTGCAACCACGAGCGCTTGGAAAGCCTTGGACTGGAATTCCCTGGGGATGGTTTTGCTCCTCCGGATAAAGGCTGGAGGATGCTCCGGGTGCTGAAGGTCAAGGTGGTGCTCAGGGTGTGATTTTGAGGGCTCCTGCTCTGCTGGGCTTGAAGGTGGAGCTGTTTTGGTGGTGGAGTTTGCTCCAAGCCACTCTTCAGACACCTTTCCAGGCAGGATCTGTGGTGTGGAGCTGTTTTGGTGGTGGAGTTTGCTCCAGCTGCTCTTCAGTCCTTTTTCCAGGCAGGATCTGTGGTATGGAGCTGTTCTGGTAGTGGAGTTCACTCCAGCTGCTCTCCAGTGATCTTTCCAGGCAGGATCTGTGGTTTGGAGCTGTTCAGGTGGTGGAGTTCACTCCAGCTGCTCTTCAGTCCTGTTTCCAGGCAGGATCTGTGGTGTGGGAGTTGTTTTGGTGGTGGAGTTTGCTCCAGCTGCTCTTCAGCCACATTTCCAGACAGGATCTGAGGTGTAGGAGCTTTTGTGGTAGTGGAGTTTGCTCCAGCTGCTCTCCAGTGATCTTTCCAGGCAGGATCTGTGGTGTGGAGCTGTTCTGGTGGNCTCCAGCTGCTCTTCAGTCCTGTTTCCAGGCAGGATCTGTGGTGTGGAGCTGTTCTGGCAGTTGAGTTTGCTGGAGTTTGCTCCACCTGCTCTTCAGTCCTTTTTCCAGGCAGGATCTGTGGCCTGGGAGCTGTTCTGGTGGTGGAGTTCACTCCAGCTACTCTCCAGTGATTTTGCCAGGCAGGATCTGTGGCCTAGGAAGGTGCCTGAACAAGCAGAATTCTGAATTTTGGAAGGATAAAGTGATGGGTGTGGCGTAAGGGGTGTTTAGAATGGGATAATTTGGGCTGAGGCCGTAGATGGACAATGCCAGGAGCCTTCCCAAGCTCTCTCAGGCTGTAGAACCCCTTTAGAGTCCAGCAAATCTAAAAGTTATTGATATCACTGCTCCTTCCTCCAGTGCACCGAGTTGGGTTAAGGCTGAGTGGGCACGGGGCAGTAAAACACAGTTTGAACCAGCTGAGCTGGGTTATTGCGTGGTTTATGGGGTGAAATTCCATCTTTGGTTATGCAGGGACAGCACTGAGCTGTTTCTAGGGCTGTTTTCACAGATCTCAAACCTTCTCAGGCTTGTTTTCATTGTTGCACGTCTCAGTTTGTTTTTTTTGTCAGTGTTCACTGAATAAAAACACACAAACCATTGCAGCGCAAGGTGTGTAAAAGACACATTTCTGTGAATTTCAAAATTCTGGGTGTCAGGCTGTACATGGGAAGCAGAAGAAAAATCTGTGAAGATTTTTTCCCTAGG
>VYZT01056130.1:34144-62228 GCA_013400735.1 Pomatostomus ruficeps | reverse complement strand
ATTTCAAGTAGTCACCAAAAAAAAAAAAAAAAAAGAAAAAGTCCTTTTATAATTTTCTGACTGCCAAGCAGAAAAGTTGATCACTTCTCTGAACCATCAAAATTTATCACTAGTGTGGGTTGCAGCTTTTCTTGTTGAGTTTGATTTATGCTTTCCTTATATGTAAATGTTTTTTTCTTTTGGTTTGGTTTGGTTTGGTTTGAGAAAAGGACTTTCTTATGCATCCATGACTTCTTAAAAACTCCTTTTTTGGTTTACAGCAGCTTTTTTAAAAAGGTGATTTCTTCAGTTTCTTAAAGAAACATTTATTTATCTCATGAATCCAAATTAAATTAGTTTGAACAATAAAAGAGCTAAAAAATATACTTTCGTTTCTTTTTGGTCTGTTTCTCAATATATATAACAAAAGAAACCTGAAGAAGCTTTTGAACCCAGATTTCACAGAATTTAGACGTTTATTTGGGTATTCCAGTTAAGATGCTTTATTTATAAAACAAACAAAGAAAGGATACAATGTTAGGCACAGGCTGAAGGAAATACCTTATCTGATTTTTTTCAAACAGTTTCATAACTTGTGAAAAAATCCTACGATGACAAGAGTTGTCCTCTGTGTTATAAGTACACTGATATTTAGGCTTCACTTAATCCCATTCATTCTTAGCAGTCAAGGTCACGTTTGTTTTCAGATACCTTACGACCAACTTTAAATCTTATTTAAATGCACTTCATCCTTTTTGTTTGTTTTTTTTTTCTTTTTATGTCTGACTTCCATCATCTCTTCCCAATGTGATTCCAGTCCAGAGTTTCAGTTTCTTAGTAGATCTGCATTTCATTTTGTGTAGGGGTCTCTTACAGCTATGTTAAATTACAGTCACTGGTTAAATCCCTTAGGTCTGGCATCTTAACTTGCATCATTGTAATAATTCTGTCTTAATGCAGTTTCATCTGTGTGCGTGTCTGTGTGTGTGTGTTAGTGTGCATGTGTGTGTGCATGTTTGCATGAGCTAATTATAAGGCTGAGCTTTATAAACAGTGTTAACCTTTGTCTGTTTCATGATTTAAATTATTATTTACTCTCAAAATTACCAGTTTCAAGGGAAGAGACACAGAAGGTTGTCTCTCCTTACCTCCCTCCCACTACTATGTACTATGTTTCTTAATATAAGCTAATTTCCAAATGAGTGATTTTTCATTGTGACTATATGAAATTTATGACTCTTCTCATACAGCTTATTTCTATATTAATTGTATTTAACTATTATTTGTGGTGTTGTCCTCATGTTGACCCCACGTCCTGCTTTTTTTGACTCCTTTTTCTTTCCCCAAGGTATGTGAGACCCTCTCTGCTCCTGAGCGTGAACCCTCTGTTTGGGACTCTGCATTTGGCTACCAGCATTTTCTTATAGCATGGTGATAAACCAGGTGTCATGGTCTCATTTTATGTTCCTGGGACTGAGCCACCTGCTAGGATTGCTGTCTCACAAGGACCTCCACAGTATAATCACCTTTGTTTGTATTGTTTGCGACTTCGCCAACAATTCATGCTGAAGGCTCTTAGTGTGTCTGTAGCAAAATGACTCATTAATATCTAGATATGGAAAGGTAGATGTGTAAGCAGTTAAAATATAGCTTAGTGATAGAGATAGATAAACTTTTGATGAATGCCCTATAAGGAAATTACTCCTGTCTCATGCTGCTAAACTTTACACTTTCTAGTAATTTTTCTTTCAATAATTTCAAAAAATTCCTTTTTAATAACCCATGTTTCTACAATTAGAATAAAGTTCCAACTAGAATAAACAAAAGCAAATATTAATTACTTAGAAAATGTTGAGAGAAACTAGTCTTAAAATTTTAGAACCTTAAAACACATTCCTTACCAACAGTTACATTCCTCAGTCAGCCATTCCTTGCAAAAGTCTCTGTTTTGGTTCATTTGCTTTTGTCAGCTTACACAATTCTGTAAAACAGTCCTGACCGGCTCAGAAGTGGAATTGCTTTTCTTTATTTTTAATGTTACATTTCGCACCAAATTTTATAATAGTTCTGCAGTTTTATGACTTCTCATAGTATTTTTTTTTTACTCTGCAAGCAGTTCAATATACTGAAAAGTGAAGATATTATATGCATTGTAGTGTTTCTAAAGTATGTGGTATTTACTATCCAAAGCCTTTAGAAATATTTGTGCAAAGAGCAAAGTCAATGATCCAAAGGCTCATTGAAATCAATGGGAGACTTTCCATTAAATTCAATGGGCTTTCTTCCAAGCTGTTTATAATTATAGGCTGACATTTTGAAAGCTGCCTAAGGGATCTGGAAGCCTAATACTCATTAAAATTAACTGGGCATCTAGCTTTACTGGGGTGCTTTGGAAGTCACTACTACAGCGTATAAATGAGTGACTTGTTTATGACAGTCAGTTACATGACAACTTCACGAATCTATAAGCATGTGTCTTGCATATCAAAGAAAGTTCTTTAGATTGTATTGCTTAATAAGGTCCATTTGCCTGCAGAAAAGTATTCTTTAATTCACGAAGAAAGATGAAAATACAAAAACAAATTATCATAGATTTGAGAAAAAATTATTTATACAATGGCTTTTTTTATCCACTCATCTATTTTTACTTTATTTTTAAAGAAATACTAAGTATCTGAAATCTATCTGTAATGTGAACTAGATCACTACACTGAACAAACAACTGAGTCCATAAATTACCTGATAAGTTATCATTTTTCTTTTTGCAACAAGGGACTGTGATATGCTTGTTTATATCTATATCTGCATCTTTATCTACATCTATCTATATACTGTTTGAGCATTCCAAAACTATTCAGTCAGTAGCCCTTAATTTGAAAAAGTTGCTTGAACTGTGACTGACAAATCATAGAAGTGCTCTAGAATTTCCTATGGATGCTGCACCATATTAAAACACTATATCTATATCTATATCTGTATCTGTATCTATATCTATATATATATCAGGTGAGTTATTTTAGTTACAGTTTCTTATACACACACTAACATCTGATCATACTTGTGAACTATGTTGATTTGTTCTAAATGTCACTTGTTAGAGTAGCATGTGGTTTCATTGTAATACTTTCAAGTCAACCTTTGATTTTAATCTGACTAATGGTTTCATTCATATGTTTATAGCAAAAAAAAAGATGAGTTCTAGTCATAAGTATTTTAAGGGATTAGATATATTAAAAGTCTTTGGAAGCTAGATATACAAAATTTTAAAATTTGGAAGAAAAAGGACAATATTGTCATTTGTAGGTGTTCTGAATTATGAGATGGATCAAAATATATGCAACACCTGTTTAGATAAAATATTTATTTGCACTTGATATGTAGTTCAATAGTAAGCTTGATTTTATTTAAATTAGCCATGAATCGTAACATTATTTCCCAAGATGACTTATGGATTATGACTTTATAATGACAGTATTGTTGCTATGAAATCATCACACAGTCAACAGAAGTGCATAAAGAATACTATTACTAGCAACAAGAAAACATACAAAGTGGCCAGATGCAAGAAGATCAATTATTTAAACTCATCTCAAGTAATATTAAATAGAAACCATTTAAAAATTATATTTGGGGTAAAATTAAAGAGTGTGCAGAAATATCTGGTCAGTTGAAACTAGTCAGCTGGCTCCTGGACCTGTGAAGTTTCTTCATGTGCAATTACATTCCAGTTTCAGGGAAACAGCAGCCTCCTGCTTCTCTCCTAGCAGGAGACTTTGCATACTGCCAAATAAATGGTGATAAAATCAGATTCCAGGAGTATGACTAGCTATTACACTTTTTTATTAACATCATGTTAAGTTCCTTATAGATCATTCCTTACTGTCTGCTTTTGAGTTAGCTACTGGCCCGACTTCTTGGTTTAAGAATTGGTGTCAATTCAAATACAGATTGAAAGAAAAAGGGAAAGGGAAGCTATTTCTTACAGTAAAAAAAGCCCAAAACAAGGCAGAAAAGGTCTTACAGTAAAAGCAATACAAAAAGCAGAAAACATAATTAAACTGAACTGGAAAGAAATGCAATTGCTAATGTGTCAACTGAACTATTTTATGACATTTTCTGTAATCACAATTACACTTCTGCTATTCTGTAATTAGTTCCTATAGGTGCAATTTTTTTCAGTGTTCATGGGAGTGACTGATGTAAAATATTCATCGAGGTACAACACCAAAACTGTAGTAGTAGGTTTCTGCACAGGTAATTGTTTAGATCTCTGTATCTCCTTCTGAAATTCCTCTGGAAATACAACATGCTATTTCTAACCTTACACCATTTCTTCTTTAGGACATGTGAAGCTTCTCAGACTCATGCCTTTAGAGGAATTCATCAGCATTTTTTTCATTTTTAAACGAAGATCACATCTGAAAATACTAATATCAATCTCAGGACTGAACACGCATTTCACGGCAACTCCTCTGTGCTACATTGCTGTCAGTGATCTGTCAGCTTCCTATTTATCTACTTCTCAGTTCCTATCCTAATAATCATCTCCTCTAGTTTAACTAATAATTTCCTATTAAGCATCAAATGTTTTCCAAGCTTCCAAGTAGATTAGGTCTAGATTAGAACTATTTCCCTTGTCTAGAAAAGCAATTATCTCCCCAATGAAGGATTTAGTCCTTCAGATTAGTTTGGCACAATTTGTCTTTGTCAAACTGATGCTGCATTTTATTCCCTGTACCTCTGTGCCTTCATTCTTTCCTGTTGTAAAACATAGCTAAGACAGAGCCACAGTTGTAAAGATAACCCTATTTTTATTGTCTTAAATATGTGTAATATTTAATATTTTTTCTCTATTTTGGCATTTAATGGAACTTGTTGGACTTTGCTCCTCTGCTAGAGGAACTACAACACTGTGCAAGTATTGTTGTGATTCTGGGACAGAAGCAATCCCTTTCAGTTTTTATACATGAAGTAGTAAGTGTGTTTTTCTCCATATCAACTTGTCATTTGTGTCCCGTATCATCCCTGTGGCTTCATTGAAAATTGAACTTCAGCATGCACCTTTCTTAATCCTTATCCCCTCTTCCCTATACACTATTTTTACTTCATCTGAGTTCTCATTTATTCATGTAGGTATCATTATGTTAAATTAAAAACAAAAAACCCCAAAAACTAGCTCACTTTGACTTTAGAAAATTCTTCCTTAGCCTAAAATGTACTAAGCTTTAAATGATAATTTTCTAATCAGCTCCATTTTCAATTTCTTTAAACTTTCCATACTTTGATTGTTCCCACTCATTTTTTATTTATTTATACATTCATTCATCTTTATTTTACTTTGTTCCCTATGTTTCCTATGACTTTGTCGTTTGGGGGTTTTTCGTTAATCAACATTTTTTAAGTATTCCGGTTCCTTCTATAGTGAACTGTCAATGAAAAACAGTTTCACATTCTGCTTAGTTTGACTTAAGAGAAGATTATTTTATTGAAGTTTTCACTTTGAATCAAAAGCTTTAAAGACTAGTTTGCAGTTTTTCTTCTGTTTAATTTAAAATGCATTATCTCATGATTTTCTTCCCAAGGTTATTTTCCACAGCTATGTTTTTACGTAACATGCTTATTAGTTACCAAAGTCTGCAATAACAAAGTATATTTCTTTCTAGTATATAAATTAGTTGGTTACTGAGTCCAAGACAATACAAACCTTAATTTCATTTCAGCATTTGTTCTGCAGGATATATCTGGGACATTCAAATTACTCTTAATGACAGAGTTCCATGTAGTATTTCCAGATGTCTTTCTGTATGCAAACATGAGCTTGTGATTCCATAGTTGACCCCACCCATCTTTTAACCCTTTCCTCTCCAATACATGCAATATTTTCCATCTTTTTAAGAGATCAATGTGACAATTCATATGTAATTCATGCTTACATCTTCAAGGCTATCATATTTTAAAGTTATGGAATTGCTCTCACAGCCTTACTCTTTTATGTGACAAAACTGCCCACTCTAGAGAGCTTATGTAAGTCTTCTGTTTTCTTTTTCTCTGCATTTCCATTACCCTTTTTCTATCCACCTTGATGGTCTACATCACTATCTTAAGTTCCTCACATCCTCATTTCTTATCCTGGAATTTATATATTTCACTTTTTTGTAGAGATAGCCATTAATTTATTTGTAAAAGATTTAAATGTAACTATTTTAAAACTGCTGTCATTTCTAGTGTTCACAATTAATTAAATCAATTAATTAATTGGCAATGTTTGGTCTTTTTTTTTTAATTTTTCTCATTTAAAACTCTATCACAATAAATGACAGCTGTTATACAGAGGTGCTCCAAAATTCTCAATGATTTTTAGTCTCATGATTCTGATATCCCTTGTGTTAGCAATAATGAAAGAAAATTTATACTAATATAAAAACCAATTCAAGAACAGAATATTTTCCAAATGACAAATTTCCAAATTTCTAATTGAAAAGTCTAAACTTTTCTTCTAGCACTAGCTTTTATTTCTCTCTCTTACTTTGTCTCAATCTCTTGGTTTTCTTGTTTTTTTTTTTTTAAGTACTGCAGAATATAACTCAAGATTACATAGTTGAGTATTTTCCTTTGTCTGGAATAATCATCTTCTATCTGTTCCAGTTGAACTGTATTATTGCCATTTATACGGCCCCAATGTCTGCAGCATTTGGGATTTTCAAATCTACGTCACCCTTGCAGTGTATCTCTTCAGGAGAGCAGTTTGTTAAACTAAATCTGACTCCTTTCCAGCATAAAGCTAAATCTCCTTCCCTCTGCAGTGCTAAATTTTAGATGTGAAAGAAACATGACTGTGTAAGATCTATAGCAATCTAGCCAGACAAGAAAGAGGAGAGGGATATCAGGACTTCATGCAAACTACCATACATAGTGTACTGATAAAATAGACCATGAAGTCCTAGGTGAAGATATGGACAAGTTGTGAAATATTCCTGCTTCAAACTGAGTCATTCTCTGTAGGGAACAGAAAGTTCTTTAAACTGGGCCAGACTTGCCCTAACTTTTGTGTAAGACTGTGTACAACCTGAAGAAACCTCTTGCTCCCCCCTTTCTGCTATTCAAATTTTTCTTCTCTAAAGCAAATAACCACATACATTAAGATTCAGGTATGTTTAAAAATTTAAAATAAAACACCTCAGATGTTTCCTCTTCTAGGAAGATAAAGGGAGAAAACTGGATATACCTTAGTCACTTTGCTTGATGTTCTCTGGGTAATCATAGTATAGAAATTCTACAGGCTATAAAACTGACTTCTGAGTTCTTCAGAGTTATAAATTAAGTGACTCCAATAACCTGGCTGGCCATAGCACAATTAGGAAAAGGACTGATGGGCTGAGAGTTTCCTTGAGGTTGAAGTTTCAGCTATGCTTTTTAAAGACAAGTGAGGCATATCTTTTTACAAAAACTGTCATTGTACAGCTCCTGCTATATTCAAATATCTTCCATTATTACTTTCAGTTGCCACTGGATGAGTTCGAAAGTACTTTTGCAAAGCAGACCACAGTCTCAAGTCAGGCAATGGGAAACTGGTGAACACACAGCTTGTGGCCACCTACAAAAAGTCAGCAGAGGGTTACTCTGTTCTCCAAGGTAGCCTTGACTGAACTAATTAAACCATTCTTTCCATCCTCTCTCCCCCAACTGTTCTTCAATCAGTCTTGCTTCAATTTCTGCTGTATATGGAGGGATCCAGGCCACAGCAAGCATCTGTACTGTACAGTCTTGTTTTGGTTCGCCATGAGGTATGCTTCCTGAAGGAAAACTAGCATGTTATTATGCAATAATTTTTTTCTTAGTGTATGCTCATAGGGATTGCACAATTAAGATTGCTCAAGCAACTTTTACTCAAGTATGACCAAATTTGGATTTCTACCATAACTAATTGCAATATGCCACCAGAAAAGTGTCCCACGCATTTATTAAGAATACTGACATCTATGAATGGAAATATTGAATCATGTTACAGACTACCAATAGCTTTAACTAATATAGCAATGGAGCAGTTCAGAAATGCTGGGGTCCTTTCTAAGTTCCAATCAGACAGTATATTTTTATTGTCACAGATTGTCCTACCAGTTCTTCAAAGACTTGCTGAACTTATTATCTTGCAAAGATTTAGATTCTCACCTTATCCCCACTTTCTACACCATATCAAGTACAATCTTTATTCCCTTAATTCCTGACACATTCCCCAATAAAAATCCTACCTTTTATCCTCTTTTTATATGATAGAGTCCCAGTCTCCCAGTACCTGATCCCCTTGACATTGTTTCTCACTGCAGCTGTTCCCTGCAGCTCCTCCTTTTCCACTTCATGGCTGAAGTAGTGAACTCAGCGGACCCTCTTCACTTTATCTTCATGTGCCTCCGGCTTTAAAATACACAGAGCTATAAATATATAAGAAAAATGTTACACACCTGTAAGTTGAACCCCTCAACTCCTTGCCTAACTAATATTCTTTGCTTAAGACATAAGAAATCTTTGCTGAGCCTGAATATCTTTTCCCAAGCCTTATAATTTACAGTGGCAATGAAAGCCAAATTTCAGTTTTCATCCTACATACATTGTTATCCCCAGTTGCCAAATATCAGTCTGCAGCTTCAAATTATATTAACTGTATAAATAACTTCCTTTCTTATCATCTTTCACTCTCTCCCCTCCTTTTTGATTTTCTATCAGGGGTGAAACAACACATCTTTTGCCTCATTCTCAGAAATGACTGGATTGTTTTGGCAAAAAAGGAATTCTAACACATATTTTAACAACCTCAGAGCAGACACTAAGGAACATTTAAAGCCAAATGTCTACCAATTGGCAAATGGAAAAGTACTAAAATCAGCATTTTATAATGAAAAGTGTCAGGGGACATTAATGAGCATAGCTACCAGCCCATTTTTGGCCTTCATTGGTTTATTCAGCACTAGCTAAAAAGCACAAAGTCCCTGGTAGAAGCAGCCAGCTCAGAGGCTGTAGCTCTCACAGGTGACATGCCACTGGCCCAGCTGGTTTTGCGACCTTACTTGTGGGAATCCAGCAGAGGTTCATTGTTGTGGTGTGCGCTGGCCAGTTTCAGTCTATCAAACGGCCAGGCTCTGCTATGTACCCTCCTTCCTCCTTGGTGTCAGTTCTTCACTCCCTGGAGGGCTCTGTATTGTGTAATCCTACACAAAGCCTGCCAAATTCAAACCTAGCTCTCCTCTCCCATTGGATGTTGTACCCTCCCCCCGCCCCCTCGTGTCGGTATTTATGTATCTGTAACACGCTGTGCCAGTGCTTCCCCGGCACAACCCCAGTGCCGAATAAACCATCTGGGAACGCCCCTCCGCCTTGTCTCTCCTTCTTTGGTGAACCTGGAACATCGGTGGGTTGGGTGAACCCATACAGGAACTTCGCCAGCCCACCCGTGCCTTGGAGCAGCCTGGACAGTCCCTAGAACCGCGGACGGACGTGCAGTGTCCCCCCGGAACGCACCGCAGCAGTTCATGCAGAATATTATCACTTCAAGCTGTTCTACCCTGGGGTAACACCAAACCAAGCTCCAGCCAACAGGTCTACAACCAGAATCTTTCAAAAAGTGTTTGTTTACACCTTTTTTATTAGCCCATTGCCTTGTTCATAAAAAAGCAATTTATTCTTATCTTAGATACATACGTAATATGACTCAGTAACTGTTATTCAGATATCCTCTTTGCATTTAAAACTTCAGTCTCTCTCTGAACAAAATTACCTTTGAAGGATGGGTAGAGGGTTGGTTTGTCCTTAAGAAAATTTAATAAATTAGCAGATTACCACTAATTAACAAATTATATCACACTTTCACACCATTTTTCTATGTTTAAAAAAAATTAGCAAAATCTTTTGGAAAAGGTTTGTTAGATAACTTACCAAGGTGGCTCCAACCCTAAGTGGTAGGTATTTTCAACTGGATAGATCAAATAGGTGAACTGAGTGAAAAATTACTGTTAAGACTAAGTCAACTGGAATTGTAAGGCTGGGGAGTCATACTACAATAATTTAATTAAACAGCAAAGCCATAAAGAAAACAAAACCTTTGCATCAGTAACGGAAAATAAAAAAGGGAACTAATCACAAATACATAGATATGTTTATCCTCCCCTTAGTGCATGTAGGGTTTAAAATATAATATATAAAATTTATTGCCCAAGGGTTTAAAAGTTAAATTAGGGAGTACAAAGGAATTATTTTCCTTGTAGTCTGTGAATCCTAGAATACTTTATATAGCAAATGGCACAGTATGAATATGGAAGGCATAGGAATTCTCCCCTCTGGAAAAAACCTATTTTAATTCCGTGTAATAGGCAATTAAATATCACACAGTATACATGGACATATATATTATTTGCATTTGATCTGTTTGGAACTCCTTCCATTTAATTTTTGGAGGAATACAACAAAAATAAAAGCCCTTAAGTACCTTTGGGGTGGGAATCTAGATGGAAAAAATATGAATACTTTATCCCAACGTGTGACATTCTATTTCATCCAAAATTGCTACAGCTGAAAGAAATAAAGATAATGTGTTTTATTCTGGTTTTTAGAACTGATATAATATATGCAGCTAAAACCTTACTAATCACACATTTTATAAAAGTGATTATCAGTTGATTAAAATTGCATATTAGAGACCATAACTTTAAATTTGTATTCACATAGCACAAAATAATGTAGAACAAAGAGGCGTCATGAGAGGTTATATTACCCACTGAATATTGCATTCATTTCCCCACATATTGCAAAGTAATTGGAACAGATATAGATGTGATGTCCTCCCTCACTGGGACAAACTGGTGGTGGTCTGAGGCAGGGGAAATGCAGCAACGTCCAAACACTTCTTTCAGAGTAAGTTGATTCTTAACAATAGGGACGAGGCTCACTGTAAATATGGGAACAGTGACTCACTGGCTGCTTTGCCTTGCAAGGAACAACAAAAGCTTTCCCACATTCTTGTGTTTACCCTAAGCATGTAAAATCATGTCTTAACTTACTTAACTTACATCGCTTGCTCATGGGAAGTTCCTATCAAAATCAGTGGGTTTTTTGAACATGTAGGGAATACCTTACATCTTTAACTCCATCAAGTTTTCTGATTAAATATTCCCTTTCTACTATTCCCAGATAGGAAAAACAAAATTTCCTAAGTTCTCTTCATTTTCTTGTGATAAGGAATTGTTACCCTTTATATCACCTACGTGGTCTGTGTTCCTTTTCCCTGATCCCATCTACCAGCTGTATGTTTTAACTAATGTGAAACAGACAGCATAGTTCAGAGCTGTCGGTTGTCAGGCTTTTCCTGTTGCAGTATACCACTTTTACCATTTTGTTTGGTAAACATAATGAACTTTTCATCTCTTCTCCCTTAAATGTGAAATGTGTTCAAAGAGACGGCATTTAGTTCCCATCCTCACTTCAGTAGAAAAGTAAAATATCTTAAATGACCTATCCTTCCTCATTTATTTCTCATAAATTACTACTGCAAGAAAGTGTTTCATGTTATCTTTAATTATACCAAAAGGGGATGAAAACAGGTTGTCTTTCTTTAGAAAGTGACTCAAAGAGCTTTCCAGAAAGTAGTGGTGATGACAGTGGTGATAGAAACTCTGCTTAGCAGCAGCTCAAAGGGAACTCTTGTTAATTTCTGAAAGAAAATTCTGAACTAAAATTAGATCACCTTGATTAAAAACAAGCACTAAGATGTGAAACAATTGCTGCATTATTCACATCCCTTTTGACAATCGCAGTCATGGGACTCAATACCCCTCAGGAAATATTTGGTCTTAAGGCTGAAGATTATTCCTCTTCTTTGTAGGTTTTATAATATGGCTGGTACAATAACATAATAATAATAATTTGTATGAACAGGAATTTAAAGGTATTCTGCCTACTATTTTATGGAATAACAATGAATCTGGGCAAGTGGCAGACTGAAGCAGGTAGGCTAAATTTCCGGAAGCACCTCCTCTACCTACTCTACATCCCTTCAGGCCTTTGAATACCTCTTGCAACATTGCATCCCTTATATCTCCACCTAGAAAAAAGATTTTCTGCATGAAGAATCCTTGCTCCCCAGCAGAGGAGCCTTTGTTATCATTGCTGGGTAGCAGCAGGCGGCAGGGTATTTCTGCCAAATGTTGTCTCAAATACCTACCTTGCTGTGTGGCAATTGCTCCAATCACCCTGGGCAAAACCTTCCAGATGGTGTAAGAGTAGGATTTTGTAAAGGGAAGTAAGGAGAGGAAAGAGGGAGTTTCTCCATGGCTGAGCAAGGTGTGCATTCTATTAAAAGTAAATTGAGCCATTTTTTGTGAAGTGGGGTTTCTTGATTTTGGATGCATAGTTCACAGCCCCCTTAGATGTTCCTGTAAATGTGTACATTTACAGTTCAGAAGAGTTGAAAATTAAATGAGCTGCTAGTTTTGGCACAATGATAGAACATATGTATATGCAGAGCAATCTCATCATCAACAACTCCTTAAAAAGCAACTTTCTTTTATGATATTGAAGAGCCTTTTATGGCCTTTTTCCTGTGGGTTTTTTTTTTTTTTAACTGGGGTGTAAAATGAAGAACCTGCTCTGATACCATACTTTTTTTTCCATTCAAGGCACCTTTAATATTTGACCTATCCTAAAAAATATGAGAAGTGGGGCATTAATGGCAAGTAGCTCATGAAGACCAGTTTTACAGCTTGGGGAACTTGAACCAGAGAGCATATCGGATAAACTAAAAAGTTACATGGAAAGAATTTAATGATGTTTTGCATGGAGAAGATTTTCTTATATCTTTCTCTCTCTTCTAGATGCACATATTTTATATTGGTTGTACTGCAAATGTATATGCATGATTGAACTCAAACATTATGCAGCCTTAGCTATTATTTCAATATTTTGAGTGAATTCTGGTGGTAGACAGTCTCTTCAGGCTCATCTGCATTACATCTATTTGATTTGTTCTGCACACTAGCAGATGTGTTTTGAAGTAATTTATAAAAGTTTCTAACTAAGTCTTAATAGTTTCTAAGTCCATGGTAAGTGGATCTTCCTTCCCTTAGTATATCCTTGGTTTTTCTGTTCTCTGAGAAGATGGTTGATTACATCCTGTGGGTGAATGCTTTTGGAGACTGGTTAGTTTGTTGTAAATTCGTGTGGTGCCAGATACTGAAAATAATTGGCAGCTTTGCTTGTTAATAATGTACTTATAAGGAAAAATCCCAAAGAGTTTCAGGATGCTGAACAGAAATCTCCTATCTCTATATTCCATTCCACTTTTTTCAGTCTCTTATAAATATGTGAATGATACAACATTACCTATTAGTCTGTTGAAGTGGAGAGTCTTAATTTCTAAATTAGCCAGTCTCAGTGCTTTACTATCTCTGGTATTACACTGTAGAAGGCTGAAGCGTGAAAGATCTTTTACCCATATCAAGCAATCTGCAGGTGTGCAAGAAAAGGATATCCTTCCTGGAGCTCTCCTTTAAGGCTAGAGATGCACTGCTAAGACAAGAGCAGAGTGCGGGTAAGAAGGACCCTTGCTGCTGCTCAACAGAAATGGAAATGCTCTACACAAGAGAAAAATCAGGCAGGACCTCATGTGAAAAGAAAGACCCAAAATGACTCATATTAGTTCTCAACCAGATTCAGTCAAAATTCTTGTCTCCTTTTTAATGGTTTGTTTCAGCTATAGTCAGTGTTAGCATTTTGAATAGATGTTTTCAGTATCTGTGCAACCAGATACAAGAAATAAAACAAAATCTAGATTCTACCAAGCCTAAAGTTCCAAGCATATCACAAAGCTTGAAGTCATGCAGAGTACTGTGGGAATAACTGGCAATATTTTATTTTTTAATTTATCAGCTTGTTCTAAGCTAGGAAAAGGTGAATTGTATTAAAAGACCAACAATTACTTAAAATCTGAAGGGAAATGTCATGTAGATCATTAATAAAGTTTAGGGACAAGTGAGACAAAAAGGAATTTAAAATCATGTTTAATTGATTGTTCATTTGTTATGCATGAAGTGTATTCAGTGACAGTAATGAAATTTTTACTATCTCAGATGGACAGCACTAGAAGAAAAATTAATGAAATTACACACAGCCTCAGCAAAGCACTAATAGTTATAGCTTGATATTTGAGTTGTCTAGTGACCTAATTGATTTTAAAAATAAGAAATAAGAAAACAAGCCCTGTATTATGTGTTATGCTCTAGTGAAATGTGTACATAAAGCATTCCTTTAGCTGCCTGGTATGTGCAGTTCAGCTAAATTCTTCATTAATTTTCCTTATAGTGAACAGGAAACTAACATTATTATTGTAACAACTAGAGAGATAGTAGGATTTTTTCCACTAGGTCTTACAGTGATGAATGCTGTCTGCAGTGTTAGACTGACTTCATGATTACAATGTAAGAATAACACATTAAACAGTTAAAATTCCATCATTGCAAAATTAAAAATAAATTAGTTACAGCTTATAAAAATAAATTAATTACAATTAAATATTGCCAAATTATTATATATGTATGTTAAAGCCTTTATATAAGCACTTTTATACTCACTGTCACAATATTTTTAAATTTTAGCATAATTCTGAATGTTTTGGAGAATTTCTTAGAAACTTCTCTTGGATATACATATATTGAAGCAACGGTTAATGTTTACCAGAGTAAATGAATTAAAATTCTGAAATAAAGATCCATAAAGTGAGTTTATCACTGAGACTCTAATAATCTCTCTTATCAAGGTTGTGCACAACTTAATAATGAAATCAGAATCTGATTATGTTTACTGGGACTTGCGATCCTTCAGACTTTGCCAAGCTTTCCTTCAGTGTGATCAAAGATGAAAATTATATGAGCCTTTTAACAGTATTCTCCTGCCTCCCTCTTTCTGCTTTCCTCCAAAGCCCTTTCTTTGTCCCCCAAGCCCTTTACCACAAAAAGAAGGAAAAAATCAGCAGGTCACTCCAACAGTTGTAGGTGTTTTTGCATGGGGGATTTGGACAGGTCTTTAAGACCATTCCACCAGGCAATTTTTAGTTCTCATTAGGGGCCGACATTCCTTCCATGCCTAGCAGGGCTCAAGCTGTGCTTAGGATGAGACAAGTCTCAGCCTTGCCCTCAGCATTTGTGCAGCAGTCCAATCCAGCTCACAGATATCTGAATTCTACCCTCAGATTCCACCATTCTGCTTATGTGGGCAGGTTTTAATCTGAATTATTCTCTCATTCCTGTGCAAAATAAGGGTCTATTAGGTGACTTCAAGCCCAGGGAAGATAGACATGCAAGCTAGAAAAAGCCCAGTTGTTTTACTGTAAGTCATGTTTGGGCACAGTAATTATGTGAGCATAACTTAACCTTCTAATTCATTTTTATAGTTCTGAATTCAGAAAAGTGAATTATTGTTAAAGTTCTCCTTCAGTACAGTGCATAACACTGTAGGAACAGTTAAATCCATATTGAAATGATTTATTGGTTTTAAAAATGGATGATAGATGTGGAAATGAGAGATATGTTTATCATGATGAATTCTTGTGTTGGAACTGAGTTAGCTTTCATCAGCTACTTTGTAGTATTTTATTACACCATTGATCTGAAATCTGATTTTTGTACCTTGACATCAAATGAAACCCAAAATATGTTTTCAATATTTCCTATCTATAAATTCCATCACACTGGCCTTATTTTGATTGTGGTAAGATGGTCTTGGAGTTGCAATTAATAGAAAATCATGCTGTTTTCGCATTTTATTTCTATTTGCTCCAGCAATCTGGAGCAATGATAGATCGTCACTTCAGGAAGTTTTCTATGTTCTGTACTGTAAGCAATGTTTTCCAATCATTCAGAGATTGAATTCTGTTTTACCATATTTTACTTGGAACACTAGATTCTCTTTCTACTGCTTTTTTTTTTTCTCTGAAGAAACTAAAACAGCAAAGAATTTGGTCTGTTTCATGTTCCTATTAAATAGGCAAAATCATCCATTAGGTTCAAGACCATGTACTTTACTTTTCATGGTGATCTAAGACAAAAGAGAGATTTGTTTCCAGAACATATGGTCTTTGTACCCAGAATATTTTTAAAACATATTAGGCAAATAATAAAAAGTTAACCTAAAGAAATTTAGAGAAACTTAGCTGAATAAGGCTGACACTAGCTAGCTTTCAGACTGTCAGCTCTTATTCACTCTGTCTTGGCTCATCCACTTGAACACAACCGTGCACAGACATCTCACTTGCCAACCAGTCCAGTGTTTTGAATTTAGAACTCTGAACTTGATAGAACATTTAATGGTAGACAAATTGAAAGACCTTAACATGAACTCTCTGGCTGTGGTTCAGCTTTTGTGCCACAGTTTCCTCTGACATAAAATGGGGATACTGACAGTTTATAAAGCTTAGGCAGTTGTATTAAGAAGACTTTGTGTATTCATTACCCTTAGTGGTATCAGAGTAATTAATAATAGAAACAATAATAAAATATTAAGAGCTCATTAAGCTCACCATGCTTTTGGTTTATTTTATTAAGGTGCAAATTCTCTTATATTCAGAAGCACCTAACACATTTAAAATAAAGATTTATGGTCTGATCCACTACCAGTAAGGTCTAATACCACCTGATACAAAATTGGCTTTGCTGGGCAAACATACAACATCTCACATCCTTACAGCTCACTTTCACAAATTCTTCACTGGTAAGCTCAACTTCTCTGATATTGACAAGGAAGAGGGTTCATCTTTCCTGTTTAATGAATTCCACTTTATCTCGTGGGGTATCCCTACTCATGTTGAGTTAACTGTGTCCATTTTCCTGCCAAATGCAGTGTCATTTAGTATTTTCTAACTACAATGGGCCTCAAGCTTCCCCCAGTAACCAAATTTGAATTCCATTACCCCAGAAGCCAAGAAAACATTGTGTGTTCACGGATTGGCAAGAATTAATTTTATGAAAGTAATTGATCTGAGATGGAGAACAGAGCTAAGATGGGAGAGTGCCTCTAGGCAGACTCAGAAAAGTCAGATAGTTTGGGGATACTAGGAGAGGGACTGGGAGAACTCAATGAGACCTTGAGGCTTAATGAGGGGGGAAAGAAATGCTGGGTGTTCGAAAACTGAGACAGTGGGAGGTCTGTATTTTGAGGGAATGAAGATACACCTTACATCCCCCTTGCTAAACCAGTCTGATGTCTATGTACACGCACCCTTCCCTGAAGGCCTTCCTAACACTATGCAGCTGGATATCATGTGGGGAATCAGACTATTAATAGGAAAGATGAGAGGAATAGCAGTAATTTCTACTGCAAAAATAAAACAAGGCCCTAAAGAGACCCTTTGGCCACACATCCCTAGCTCCCCACTACCTGTGTCTATTTGTTTTCAAATTACCTAATGTCACTGACACCTACTCTACACAACTTCTTGCACCACAAAATTAAGGGAGTGGGAGTACAGAATAGTTCCCCTATGGGATGTTGTTCTAAGCAAACTCTTATTTTTGCTAAGTCTAAGGGCAGCACCATTGCCATGTGCTGAAGTTGCAGCCCTGTTCATGACTATTTAGAAACATTGAAAAGCTTGCACAAGAAATTACAAAGGCAGTCGAGGGCTCAAGCAACTACACCCTCCAAAGTGTTTCTCGTAACTCAGTGAACAAGTTGAGATTTTTAAGGGAAAAGATCAGTCTGGTGACTCCCTGTTTTCATAATTTAAATCTGTTGGTTTTCTCTGAGTAATTCAAAACAAAGTCTAAGTACTGCAGGAAAAAATTCTTAGGAGCAACAACAAAAATCATGGAAAGCTATTTTTGAATATAGTTTAAACGTAACCTAATTCCTTCTAACTGTACTAAAATGTAGATAAAGATAACTCTTTTAAAATTGTAATGCTTCACAAATACCTTTATCTCCAATTTTGACCTTCTGTGCCTCAGGTATGCCCTACCTTCAAGAATTCAAAACTAGTTCCAGGAAAATTAAAATTAGAGAAATAACTTTGGACCAGTCTCATTTCCTAGCATTTGATTAAAGTCACAGAAGTACTTGCTAAGCAACATTTGATTCATGTCAGTAATTTCCACTAGGCTTAGGTTCTTCATTGTTGGTATTTTGCTTTCTTAGTCACTGTTAAATTGCCAATTAAGTTTTTTTCTACTGTGACTTGCATGCTCAAGATAGTCTTGATATTAAAGCAGGTAAATATACTCTGGACCAGTATGATGTTCCCTTGTTCTTCGGGACTCTATTTTTAGTTTGTATAAGAAACCATGTCGCTCCACTATAGATAGCTGGTATGAGGAAGTCACAGGAAAAATCTTCAGTGTAAAGCCAGGAGATTTTCCCTGGCCTTATTGCAGAAGGTTAATATCCCATCCTATGCAAACATTGTAATACCTAGAAAATAGTTTATTTTTTCCTTTAATGTAGCAGGTAAATTTGTCTCACCACTGCAAATACTGTAGTACATTTTCACCCGGCACTTTATTCCTACAAGTGGATAATTAATTTCCCTTATGGTTTAGTGGCTAGTTCATCTCTAAGGTAACTGGTGAATAGCTGGGGATTTTTATGTTTCTGGAAAGAACAACAGCATACAAAGTTTTCTTCCTTGCTATTCTTCATTGTTTGCATAACATGTACTTCCCTGGGTGGACAACCTTGTTTTGTAATTCAAGGTCTCTGGAATCAACAAGGGAATTATTAATGGAGGAAAGGATTCGCTGAATTTGAACTCATCTTGTGAGTTCATAAAACATTTTCTAAAATCTGTGACATTTGGAAAACAGTGAACATTAAAGACCTTTGGTTTCCAGACCTTTTTGAAACTTTTACGCTTAGCTGACATCCCCCCTCTGCTATTGTTAAAAAGAAGACCTGAGTTTTATTTACTTAAACCAAGCAGACTATCAAAATAACAACTCCTGGCATAAAAAACCCTGTGTGAATACCTGTTGATATAGTCTCAAAAATTCCACTTTATGATTTTCCTTAAGGTTAGATTTTGGTTTGTGATTCAAATTATTAAATTAGTAGACTTTTTATACACATGTAACTAAAATACAAATCTACTTCATATTCTACTTCAGCAAGCATTTTTTCTTTTGAGAAGGCTTGGGTTTTGCTTGTAGCTTTAGGACAGTTTAAGTTATTTCCAATCCCACATGGTGCTATCTTATTTTAACAGCGACTTTACTACAATCTATAGCTGATTTGCAAATGAAGGCTATAGATTACAGTAAAGATATATATAGGTATATATATAGGACTGTAAGTCTTTCTTTTTTTCCCTTCCTTTCACTATTGTAGAATCCGGTGGTGAGTAGTATCAATCCTGTACTAACAGTTGGAAGAGAAAGTCAGGCTGACACAAATTTCTGAATCTGTCTTGTCATTTATGATGGCTGATGAGCCGTAGCTGCTACCCATTTCCTTCAGATGGTATTTTCTGATTCTTTGCCTCATTCAAAGAAGCTTGCACACTATTTTCTCATTGAGAACAAGATGCATGCAAACCCACAGGAGATTTCCATTATGTGCATGCCAGTTTCTTAATGAAAGGGAACTAGTTGTTCTCTCCCTTAAGTATTCATATTTTCTCCTTTATCAAAGTTGTTTTGTGCCTTAGGGGTAAAAGTCACAGTTTCTGTACCATAAAATCAAGCTGTGTTCTTCAGAGAAAGTGTTGGAGGCAAGTTGAGTTCTGCCCTGAAACAATTTTCTTGTGATAGGGAAACAAAAGTTTTGAAGCAAAAGTTGTATTCTCATGGTCTTCTCTACCTGCTGTTTGTTTAATTGATTATGGGTGTTTTCCTGACAATATTTACTATGAAAATACATATGCCCCAGGTAGCATACTTGCATTCATACTTTCTTTAGATTTCTCAGAGCCCTCATTGAAGGTCATAAATCTGTTTTCTGTAGAAAAAAGCACATAGTCAATAAAATTCCTTCTGCTTGTTTCATGACAGCATATATTGACAAAAGACTAGCGGTTTTATAACAGTGTTTAAGAATGTAATATTCTAACAGTTTTAAAACACTGTTAGTTTTAGCTTATTCTATAAGGATATTTTAGACATGAGAGTAGTAAGTTGTGGACAGAATGTGATGGAAGTGAGAAAAAGGAGACTGGTTTGTTTTTTACCTATGAACGTTTCTAGGTTTTAACCAACCTACTGTTAATGTCAAAAGATACAGATCAGTCTTTACTCATCTTAAATTATAGCCTGAATTCCCCTCCTTGAATAAAAAAGGTCTCAAAGGACTAACTTAATTAAAAATAATTCCTTTTCCTCAAATAAATTATTTAAATCTAGAAAAAAATATTAAAAATGTTACCAGTCCATGTCCTTATATCTCTTTATAAAACTTTTTTGGTAAAAATCTAGCTACATTTTATGATTTTAACTGGTATGAAGAAAAGCAGAGTTCTCATATCAACTAAATCCACATGAAGTAAATATGTTGTATAGAGAAAACATTTGCAGAGAAAAGTAATTTTGTTTATGAGGTTGCAAAAGATTATTAAGAATTGTGTAAAAATAATTTCACAGCTATAAAAATCAAGTTTACAGTGCCTTTAATAGTGACTAGCCATTTAAAAATAATAGTTTCAACTGGAATGGTGATAGACAATTTATAAGTGTTAATAGTGGCAAAAAGATAAATAAATTCCTTGCTACACACATGCACATTCAGGATAAGTCAGACTCTGATTCCTTGATTTCATTACAGAAAGTGGTTTGTTGGATAAAGGCGAAAATGATGCCTTGTGTTAAAAAGAAGTTTTAATATCTGAATGAAAATAACTCTTCAAAAGCTGCAGCTGCTGATCCATGGCTGAAACAGCACACAACCTGTATGTGGGAGAAATTCAGATACATGAAATATTAATGATGTTCTAGGATGTCTGTACCTTTTCAAACAATGCTTAATTTGTGGTTATGCTGTCAAAACCTTTCTACTCCCCACATAATTGTCTGCTTCTAAATTAAAATAAATATGCTCTATTTAAAATGCATGAAACCTGAGGATAACGGTCTGCAAATTTACTCCAGATGCATACTAACTGCTAGAATAAACATTTCAGAATACAGTTTTACATAATACTCTTATCTGTTTCATTTGGCTATCCTCATAAACTCACTGCTCTCCAAGCATAAACAGGTTGTTAAGTATATTTAAGGATTTTAGAATGAACACCAGAACTGTCGTTATCATTAAAATGAAGTGCTGATATTGGAGTCAGGCCACACAGAAGTGTTTACCTAGCACTCAACTAGAATTTCAATATTTTTCCTTCTCTGAGGCACTGTATCATGAATGGTTATAATATATTAGCTTGAAACACATCATTTGAAGATTGATTACTAGATGCATTTAAAACACCCTAAATATGCAACAGTTTATTTCTATAGAAGGCATTGCACAGTTGAACTGGTTAGTATGAATTCTCTGGGTCTGAGGTTTATTTTGCTTCTGGCTAGATGCTGAATGCTAGCTCTAGTGCAGGGTAACATGGATACTCCTGTCTTGCCAATAATATTCGGTTAACTGCATGCAAAACATCCTGTATTTTCTTTGAATGTGCTAGATCATAAGACTGAGATAACGTCTGAACCTTTCGATGACATAAGGAAGGAGTGATGAGGCAGTTCAGAGAACAAGGAATAGGAAATAGTGAGTTGACTGTTAGTGTTGATCATATTTTTCTTTCAAAAAGGAAGCTTCTGCTTCATTTCACATACAACATCCAAAGCTGTTGTGTTGACTCTTGAATATTCTACCTAATGAAGCTTAGTCAAATATTTTCTACAAATGATAAGTTTGAGTGAAGACACACAGAAAAGAATGACATAAGACATTATTTAAATATCATTTACTTGACTAAAATATCACACATTCACACATGTGAACATATATATCTGGATTTATGATTGATGGTCTTCATCCTTGTTGCGGAGGGAAGACTCAGACGACTCAGTGTGAATTAGCAACGAGCTTCGTTTATTGATCAGTTACATGCCTTTTTATAAGTTCTATAATGTGCTCATCCATATTCTGTAACCCAAGCGTGCTATTGGTGTGCTTTTGCAAGTCAACCTCCCTCCCTTTTGTTTCTCTTTGCTGCTGCCAACTTTCTCGTTTCCCATCCTCCTTCTGCATTCTTGCCTAACTACAAGCATCCTCGTCAAGGACACAGTGTCCTTCGGTTTACATCCTTAAACTAACTGACTATGCTGTTTCCTCATCTCCTTGGCCACAAGCCATTCCATGCTCACTTTCTTTCATCTATTCTGCAACACATCCTGTCTATTCCACTTTATAAACAGCGTTCTTTGTAAATCAGAGATTTTTAAGGTCAGATGATTAATATTTTTAGGGATCTGATTAGTGTAAATACTCTATAATTATATATATAAATATTGTAATAGGAAATAGAATACAATATTGAAAAAATATGAAACTTCAGATAATCAAGAAAAGAAAAAGCATATCAATAACACCAACTGTGCAAGGAGTTGTGTTTGCTGTCTCAAGGCTTGGGACTCAACTACACAATATTGTTCGGGGTAAGAAAAAGTCCTGACTGTTTTTCAGTACTTCATCATCATTATAACTTACATTTCCTTCTGCTGCTGGGCTAAGTCCATCAGAGCTGTTCTTTGATGGATGTTTTCCATTTTTCTATTTCTTCAAGGGTCAACCCCTTTTTTTTTAACAATAGACCATAAAATAACATGACGCACATGGTAGCAGTGCAGATATGAAACTGCCACTCTTCTAAAGGAAAAAAGTGAGGGAAAAAATGAGGAAAAAAAAGAAGGAAAGAAAAGCAAAGAAAACAAAGAAATCCCACAAAGAATTAACATAATGTAAGTGAACGATTCAGCAGAAGTCAGTAGGGGTGATAATCTTAGGAGAGACTTGCAGGGTACAGGGATATGTTCTCCTTTGCCAATTTATGGTGTAATGTGGAGTTGAATGTGTCAACAGAAGAGAAGGGAAAACAGAAAGGAAAGCCAGAATGGAAGAGAGAGGGAAGGAAGGAAGGAAGGAAGGAAGGAAGGAAGGAAGGAAGGAAGGAAGGAAGGAAGGAAGGAAGGAAGGAAGGAAGGAAGGTCACAGAATGGGTCAAGAATTGGAAGGGATCACTGGAGGTCATCTAGTTCCACCTCACTGCTCTAGCAGTGTCTCCTAAGTACTCAGGATTGTGTCCTGAGGGCTTCTGAATATCTCCAGAGAAGGAGACTCCACAACCTCACTGGGCAATCTTGTAAGTTTCAGTGCTCAGTCATCCTCTCAGTAAAGAAGTGCTTCCTTGTGTTCAGGTGTTCCAGTTTACATCTCTTGCCTCTTGTCCTCTTGTTTGTCACCACTACCAAGAGTCTGGCTCCATCCACTTGGCATCCTCCCTGTAAATACTTAAAGGAATTGATGAGATCCCCTCTCAGCCTTCTTGAGGCTAAACAGACCCAGCTCCCTAAGCCTTTCCTCATAAGAGAGATGCCCCTGTCCCTTAATCATCTTCATAGTCCTCCTCTGGACCTTCTCCAAGAGCTCCATGTCTCTCTTGACTTGAGTAGCTCAGAACTGGACAGAGCACTCCAGGTGTGACCTCGCCAGGTGACAGGATCACCTCCCTTGACCTGCTGGCAATGCTTTTCCTAAAGCCCCCCAGAACGCCATTGGCCTTCTTGGCCACACAGACACACTGCTGGCTCATGGACAGGCTGTTGTCCACCAGAACCCCAGGTCCTCCTCCACAGAGCTGCTTCCCAGCTGGTCAATCCCCAGCCTGTGCTGGTGCTTTGGGTTGTTCCTCCCCAGGTGCAGCACCCTGCAATTGTCTTTGTTGAATTTCAGAAGGTTCCTCTCTGCCCAACTCTCCAGCCTGTTGAGGCCCTTCTGAAGAGCTGCAGAGCACTCTGGGGTATCAGCTGCTCCCCCCAGCTTTGTGTCATCAGTGAACCTGCTGAGGAGACATCTGCCCCTTCATCCAACTCATTGATGAGTAAGTGAACCCATGCTGGGCTCAGTATCAACCACTAAAAAGTGGAAAAAGGAAAAATAGAAAGGAAAAAGGGGGATTGTGGATTAAAAACAAGATTTTATTTTTAATGCTGAAGTGGCATGTAACCTGTGCTACCCACTCATATAGCTTTAATAGACCTCAGAATTATACATAATTCAGATATTAGTGTTGCTTTAGTAAACTGTGAAAAGAAAACTAATCTATCTTATGTGGTAGAAATGTGATATATTTAATTAGTGTCTGTGAATCTTTGTCAGATTTGGGACATGATTTTTTTGAAAAGTGTTGTCTTTATAGGTGTAATTGATAGCCTATGTTTGTAAAACTATTTCCCCCAGGAAAAATCCTTTTATATAAAATCTTTCCCCCTGGAGACCAATTAAGCATATTAGCATAGTTCAATGCTTTGCATTTTTGCTGAAATTATATGCTTTTACATTATGACACATCCTAGTAAAATGTATACAAATATAAATCTTTAATAAAATATTTAATTTAATTTAATTTAATTTAATCAATTTTTTTGTAGTTGTTTATACTACTTTTGACTTCCAGACCTTCAGGCACCTCTTATCTACCATGACCTAAATCTCTCACAAAGAAACTAAATGAAAATGAAACAGTCAAGAAATAAGAAAATTGGATTTATTTTTCTACTTTCTTTGACATAACAGATGTGACAGCAAAACATGACAGTACTGTAATTTAAAGGTTAATTTCCTTAAGAGGGTCTCTGTACTTGTCATAATATCCAGACATCTCTTTCAATTACTGAAGAAATAGACTTTAAAGCAGATGAATGCACAGAGTATATTTTTGTTAAAATATGAGTGAAAAAATTCCTTCCATAATCCTTTTGATGAAAGTACACTCCTTAATGCCTGATGAAATGTTTCCTGTTTGCATGCCACAGACTTGCTACACACTTCCTTTAAAAGGTGCAGAGTAAATAAAGAGATTTACCTGGGCATATGGCAGAGAATTAGAAGAACTTCCTTGCAAATCTTAACTGACCTATAAATCTTAGAAAGTGATTAGTTTTGACATATTAAGAGGGCAACAAAAAATGAAAGAGAAGACTGGAAGGAGCAGAGGCAGATGTACTGACACAATTATAGAAAAAATATGCAATATTTGCACATGTTGTATATTTGGAAATTTTCAGAAAATAGTAAAAAATATAGTAGGATTGTATTGGTCTTCTTTACAGTCCCTTAATGTAACCAAATGAAGGTCAAATTTCCATAGAATCAAGGACATTTTCATTTATTCCTGATAAAAGTTAGTATGAAAATACTTTCCTTATTATTGAAATACATCTTCTCAGATCTTCTTAAAACTGAAAAACTTTAAAATTCCTGTTTATGCAAACTTCGCAATGTGTTACTTTTAAAGCAGAAGAATCCATTCTCCCATTCACAACAATATTCCTGATTAACTGATAAAGGATGAAATTGGAATAAGTAGAGTCAGTGGACTTTTCAGAATGCTGCATCCTTACCTGAAGCAAATGGTGTAAATAATTGTAATGGCTGGGAAATGATAAATGATGGCAAACATTTTTATTTTCATGATATAAATAATTTTGCATAAGTTGAACATTAGAGTGCAGAAATTCTGGACAAAGGCCATGTCTATCTTTTTGTCTTGTTCAAGACTGCAAAGACAGAGGAAAACAAATATAGTTTCACAATCTTCTATAGTTCTTGAATTCTTAAGGTAATTCGCTAAGAGCAGAAAAGGATGTCAAAATAATATCAATAACGTTCAGCAATTGTTAATGACATCCTACCAAAATGGCTGTACAAATTCCTTTTGGACAAGTATACATAATTCTCTGACCATTTAGTTCTTTACTAATATCACCAATGAAGATGTAAAATCCTCTCAATGTCAGATGCTGTGTTTTCCTGGGATGTGGACACCAGTCACAAGGAGCTCAGCCGAGACTAACAACTTATTTAACATAGGTCACTGAACAACTGCCAAGTACTCCAAAGTTCCAGTAGCTATTGACGGCAGAAGATTCAGAGCAGTGAGTTAGAGGTGAGAGTCTTCATAAGCCCTTTCCATTCCACTAAGCCATCCAGTCTCATCGTCTGCTCTTTTTCATTATATTTGACATTTTTTAGATTTGATCTTGGTTCCAGACTAGTAGCTTTGTAGCTGTGGGCTGAGCAGATGAGACTTTTCTTAGCTGCAGAACATATTAAAAGGGAAAAACATGGAAGGTATGTGGAAAATGCAGTCCATGCAGAGTTTAATAGAGTTAGTTGCTAAGCACTGGCACTTTCAGGAAAGAGTTCAGTTTCCAATGTTACTCCCAATAGCCAAACCAACTTAGTGACAGGGCACTGCTGCTTCAATAACTGTGATTCTTCTGCAAGACAGTGTATGACCTTATGACCTTGGCACCATGAATTGTCACTGAGTTGTAGTCAAAATTGCTGAATTTGGAGAAGGAGTGATTATAGTTACTATTATTTCCAGAATGGACCTTATTTCCTCAGCTGAACTCATTCTCTTGGGAGTTCTGCATATTTGGAAATTCTCAGCCATAAACTCAAGTGGAAGGATACAAAGGAAAGTGTAAACAAATGCCAGGATGTATCTCCCAGAAGCAAAGTAATAGTAAATAAAGAAAAACATACAATTTTTTAAATTTCATCTTTTAAAACAATAGGCATGCATTTGCAGAAATTGTTTTAAAATGTGAGCCTTGATCACAGGATAAGTTGACTTTTAAGAGGTTCAGAATGATCTGGTAAGTGACAAGCTAAGACTACACTTATTTACACTTAAACCCAAAACCTGGATAGTAATCCCAGCCTGTCAGTTCTAGAGAAATGCAACTGAAGCAATCCGAAGTACTTAGGAAATGCCATTAGATAGTTTTCTTAGAATTACAAAAATCTTCTTACTGTTAGATAATGTTTATATGCCTGTGGTCTTACAGATTGACAAACACTTTCTGAATGTGTATACATGCTCATTAATATACACATATAAAATAAAAGTATGGATTAGAGGAATATATAAATAGGTAGGTAGTATGTGTTGTAGTTGTATCTTTATTGCCATTGTACCTGTAGTAGACATAATCTATGCTATTTAACTGTGCATATATATATATATTTTATAGGAAAGCATAGGCAAATGAAGGAATCAAGGGTATGTGTGTGCATATTTAACTTTTAGAAAGACTTCAAGAACACAAATATTACATTATGATTTTATACTACTTTTATACTTGAGTATTCTTGAATAATTCAAATTAGCCCATAATGCAGAACTGGCTCTAAAATACAGCTATTTAGGTATTGTTATTTAGATACTGAATTTTAGATAACTGCATTGAATTAATCTGGGGTAAATGAAAACCACATTTGATCTACTATTGTGTACCTATTATGGAACAGAATGGATTTGAAATACACATACTGTATTGCAACATACACTTTCTTTCTGTCCTAAGAAATATGAACCTAGCAAAAGGCAACAATTAGTACTACTTTCAGACTTGGCTGGCGTTTACATGGTGGTTACAGGTGCTACACAGACAGAAAATTTTTACATTTGTACACAAGTTCATATACTTTTGAATATTTATAGTTTTGCGCAGTGCTGTATCTTGCAGTTGTCTTATGTAGAGAGTAGAACAATATTTCAAAAACCTTTTTTGGTTAAAATTTTCACTTAGTGACATTGATGCTTTATGGTTTTTTGTCTTTTCTTTTTATACCCTTTTTATACATTTTATACCCTTTTTTATATATTTATACCTTTTTCTTCCCTTATACCCCCTTACCCAATACCCTGTACTTTTGGTACTGCATGTTTATAATTTTGTAGTCTGATATTAGCTTCGTTTGGGGGTTCTCTGATGGGAGAAGACAAAACATCCCTACTATCTCAAAACTAGAGGCTCCAAGCTTGGACAGAGCCTTCTCTCTGGAACATGTTTTTGAGCTAGACTATAGTTTCATTTGGGTGGGGGGGGGTAGGAGGATAGTTACATCACTT
>VYZT01056130.1:5059-26484 GCA_013400735.1 Pomatostomus ruficeps | reverse complement strand
TAGTGTCTTTTAAAGGTTTAGTTTATTTCTCATATCCTCCTTCTAACTCAGGTAGTAATAAATTTTCACTTTTGCAACTTTTAAGCTAAGCCTAGTTTGTCCTTAGAGCGTTTTCTCCCGGTTCCTTATCTCAACTCATAGACCTCTGAGTTAATTCCCTTAGTTTTTTCCCTTCTCCTTCCCTCATCTGCCCAGCTGTGGCAAAAGAGAGAACGAGTGAGTAGCTGCCGTAAGTGCCTGGCACTTAGCCAGAATCAAAACCACAACAATCCTTCAGATAGTACCCAATACTGGCTTTAAAGCCAGACGAAGTGTAGGTGGGTAGCTGCCGTGACTGCAAAATACCAATGAAGCAATGCTGGAAAGAAAATTTTATACAGATCTAGCTCTTCCTGTGTATATACCTCAATTTACTTATCAAATACAGGGACTATAGCACTTTTCCAGTTTCAAACACTTGGAGTTTTGAATTATAACTTGCCATTTCAAGACCTAATTCACATGATTTTTTTGCTTTTGTTCAACATATTGTAGCTCCACAGGGTATTAGAAAATGACTATTATTTATTAATGGATCACATCAGCATTTTACATCCACTTTAGGAGTTGTTTATATTATGTGGCCAATACACTAGCGGTTTCATATCATGAGTCATTAAGTACCAGTGACATCCCTAGTATGTGTCAGGTCGTTTTCTGTCTAAAGTGACATGGTAAATTATAAGAAATTTTTAAGCTAACTTTACAAAAGGAGTCAAAATTACTGTTGGAACTCTCTAGACTTTTTGTCAAAACTCCATAAAGAATATATGTAGGTAATTAAATAAAGTTACAAAAGCTTGGAAAGCACAATAGATTTCATGATGCCATTAGGTACATGTTATTTTGACTACAAAATTTCTGATTTGGTTATTTTCAACAGAGTCTAATACACTTAAATCTAGAGATCAGATTTGGCTTTATTAAATACTGCCAAGTTTATATGACAAGAGTAATATTCAGCCTTGCTTACGCATTTAAACTAGTTGCTTAGAACTGTAAATTTAGAGGAACTTGCTTCTTCAGTTTTACTTAACAACAGGAGATTCTGTCTTCCCTTGAACTGCAGGAACAGTTAATTGCTTGTATCTTTTCCCTTGCCTCAAGGCAGCTAAAGTGATTTTGCAACAGGACTTGAGTGGTAAGACAGACAAATTACATTTGTTCCGATTTCTTATTTCCACTTTGATAATTCAATCAATTTCCCACTCAAGGCCAGAACTGTGAAAAAACAATCATTCTTCTTTATCCTTATTTAAGAATATTCTTTAACCCTCTGATTAACAGTTTGAAAGAAACTTAGGCACTCAATATTTATTTTGATCCTTTCCTCAGTATGTACAGGCAGGAGGCAGATAACACTGATGAATAATTTTTTTCGCAGAAGCTAGATAAATTCTTGTTGGCTCACATTGCATTATTAAATAATTAAATAATAAATGCATTAACCGACCTCTATTTATAGGAAAATTATTATAGAATTAACTGCATACTCTTTTAATATAATCATCATAAAAATTATATATATTCTATATACTTCTATATATTTTTAATTGAACTGGCTTAATTTCAAAATCTCCATAGTCTGATTTGTTAAAATATTAATATGCAAAGATCAAAAGAATTACTTTTTTTTGGTAGCACCTCAGTTTTAAAGATTGTCATCATTTAAAAATTGATACAGGGCAGCTATAACCTCTATCGGTCTTAGTGATAGCTGGAAATTTAATTTTAAATAACTTCCATGATATCCATGAAGATTATTTTTACAGTTATTTCTACTGTGGGTTCTATTTTAAAGATAGAACTGGAAAAATATTAATGTATTAGAGTGGTATTGGAGTGCATAAACTAGCTTATTATTTTATTAATGTAAGTTAGAAGATGTGTTTGTATTGTTAAGCTGATGCACTCTGGTTCCAAATGGGCATTCAGTCCATGGAACACAGCTAGGATTCATCTGCAGTGGAGGGTGAAAAAAAAGAAGGATGATATGATGAAATGGGTACTCTGAGTCTTTGAATCAGAACCTCACCATCCACTGAACTGTTCACTAAAGCAGATGTAGACAAATATACCAGTAACACAGGATTTTTCTATTTTGTTTTTCTTTTTTTTTATGGCCAAGCTAAATTGTTCCCACTATCAGTCACTTCATGTGAGAGCCTGAGAGCCCACTATTAAACAGGCATAGTGATGTTCACAAGTCACAAGCTAAAATGAATATTCAGCCTTGTACAGAATATCATTTTATTTCTCCACTGGGAGTAGAGTGTCATAGGAAGTTACCACAGAACTACTTGATGAAGTTTTTTAATGGCTGAAACAAACTAGTGACTAAGTTTTTCATATGCACTGTGGTTTTCCACTGAATTCAGGCACAGGAAACTTGCTCCCTTTTACAAAAATTTCAGTTCAATTAATGAGTTGGACAAGATTCAACCTTCTTCTCTTACTGTTGTTACTAGTTTCCAGTTTTAGACTTAGCTACTTAGGAAATAAGGCTGATGAAAAAAAGATTGAGATAGTTAAGTGTTAGTAGAATATTCTACCTTGAGGTCGGAGGAAAAAATTGCTATTTTAAGATGGGACCACTACTAAATACTTTGACCAGGCATAAAAGTTCCTTTTGAAGCAATTCTAACATTCTGTTCATTACTTAAAGCATCTAGATTTTTACAACTTTTTTACTATATATATTTCAGAACAGCGCCTGCATATACTCAAATTTAGAAACAATAACAGAAAATTCTACTATTTATTCTGCATTTCTGCTTGAAAATAATACATATCTGCGTCTTGAAGGTTAGATACAGAGACTTTGTTAATGTTTAGCTATAAAAATGTACGTAAAGGATAAGATTCTTTAAAAAGAGTAGTCCCATAAGCCAGACCCTTAGAATGTTTCATAACTTATAATGAACACTTATCAAACAACTGAATTTTTCCTTCTTTTTGGTTTCTCTTACATCTGTTTTTCATTTGATTATGTCCATCATCTACTCTTTCACAATTCTGGATTACAATTTCAACTATGCACTTCAAAAGTTTTTTCTTTTTCAATAACGCTTCCTGTTCTTATTATAAACATTAGCATGAGGGCTGATTATTTTCCTGTAATTCTCTGTCCTTATTATAATTCTTGCACTGTGAATAAGACATTAAACTTTTCATGTACAATATATTATTCACTTGATGTACTGCATTAACCTTTCAGATCTTCTGTATTTTAGTAGGCTGGCAATTTTATTACTTTTTACATTTTATCAGGGTGGTGGAAGCAAAAGGTAGCAGAGACAACCAGTCAAAATTCCAGAAAACTGAAAGTTCAAAACCCTTCTACCCTGTACAATGTAGGAAAATGTAAGCCTAATTTTTAATGAAAATATTGTCAGGAGGACAGAAATATTGTGATATTAGAGTAAAATAGATTAATACAAAGTACTTTTCATCCCTGCTTAAAAGAAGAGTTTAGCACTATGTGGTGGTTTTCTAGGCTTAACTGGTGTCTTCAGTTTGCATTAGTGGCAAAAAATGTCTCTTTTTATAATTTTTTTATTAGTCCTCTGCTTGGTGCTATTATTTATGAAAGATATTTGACAAAAGAACTGGAATGAATGTATTTGTATTGCCCTTTTTAGTGGCATAAAATTAATTCTGGTCAGTTGTGGAAATTTGTCTGAATGAGAAGTTTAACTTGCTCTTGACCCTCAAAAAGATCATTAAAATAGTTAACTTTGTGCCTAAAGGTACCTAGCTATTTTAAAACTAAAGTGTAGTTAAGCTCTAATTTCCAGGAACTCACCTCTCAAGAATATTTTCTTGAAACTCCACAAAATAACATGAGCCTGAAAAGAAAAATGTTTAAGACAAGACCTGACCAGGAATGTTCCTTGACCATCACTTAAATATATAAAAGGTAGGTAAATTTTGTGGTTCCATCTCCTATTAAAAGGTTGCAAATAATATTCCTTTTGTTTCTTCCTTGCATCTTGACATCAGGCTTGAATTGGAGAGAGACACTTTGCAGGAACACTTGCAAGCACATATAATATATGATTTAGAACAATATTTCAGTCCCTTAGTTGCCCTAGACATGTTAGTTTAAATCTTTTAGTTATTTAATCTCTTTACATTTGTAGGAATGTATAGAGTGTCTGATGTATACAGTGAAAATGAAGTGAATTCTTAAGTAAAGAAAAAAAAACCTGAATTATTATTTTTTAGACTATCACCTGCTCTCTGGATGGGCTTATTAACAAGCAAATGCTAAGATGTGAAGTTGTGGCACCAATTTGTGGCATTTGACTTGATACTTTTAACTGAGTTTCAAAAATGAAGGTGCATACCAGAGTATATTTTATTGCTAGAAAATCTAGCACGAGCTAATCCTTTGATCTTAAGCAAGTCTGAAAAAAAAGCATAATAAAACAACCTCACTAGTGATCAAACTTACTTTTAAGATATTATTTAATAAGAAAAAAAGGTTTTAAACAGCTCCCAAGCTCCATTATTTGAATATTTTCCATCTTTAAACCAAAGGCCATTATATAAACCTGAAAAAGTAGCTAGGATATTGTAACAGAATATTTTTAATTACACAGAATATTGTCATTCAAGAAAATTAACTATTAAATTTAATTGTTAATTATAAATTATGAATAAAACAAAACATAAAAATATTATTCTAATATTTTTCTCATATTTACTCAAATTAATAGAACCCATATACCAGATTCAGTAACAAAGTCACTAGAAATACTGGTCTATTTTTCCAAGATAGTCTCAGGACTAGATTAATGATAAGGGAAAGCAGAATGGATGAACTGACTGCTAAATCTGGCTGTAATGGCATCCAAACTATGTTGTCTAGCTGTGATACTGATATTTTAAATACGTGCAGAAAGTCTAGCAAACTAATAGCCAAAGTAATTAAATGTAAAGGCAGTTATTTTTAATTCTGGGATCTGTGTAAATACCAGTCATGAGGTTTATATTTTTACAGGTTTTTGCAATTTTCTCCTAAGTTGAGAGTTAATTAATCAGATTTCTGCTTTAACAGCATAAAGTAATATCTTACAAGAAGAGTTCTGTAATTTGTTTTAAATTATGCCTATCACAGAAGGAGGATGTGTGATGTGTATTTAAATGACAGCTTGGAACTATAATGGGACTGCTAGTCATCTTTTGAAAAACAGACGAAATTTTTATTCATTAGTAACATCAGTTGTAAGTCATATGATTTCTTTCGAGAGAGGAACTTGAATTTACTGCCATATTCATGCTTTCCCCAAAGTCAAGTCCTCTTAAGGATTCTGTCTTTCTCAAATAATTAATATTTAGAGAGCTGAAAGTTTTCTCTTTCCTGGGGCAAATAGCAAGTAATATCACTGGGATCATACAGTCTGGTTGCTGCTTGAAAGAAAAGTTGCTTTACAAATGTCTTCTTGAACTAGGTGTGCATATCTGTGCACTAATATTCTGTCCAGTTTCAGTCACTTCAGATCTTTTAGTATCACATTTTAATTATTCTTTACACCAGTGCCTTTCGTAAGATATTTGGTGAAGGGTGAAAATATCCTGGAGCAAGGGAACAAATTACATTAAAAACAAAAAAAAAAACAAAAAACAAAAAAACAAAAAACAAAAAACAAACAAACAAACAAACAAACAAAAAAAACCCCAAAAAACCCAAAAAAACCCCAAAAAAACAAAAAAAACCCAAAAAAAAAAACCAAAAAAAAACAAAAAAAAAAAACAAACCCAAAAAAAAATCAAGCAGGTTTTATTTTTATGGTGAACCTAATTAGTGAGCATGCAATTATGATTTTTATTAATATTTAGGAATCCCAGTATATAATGGTAATGTAATATCTAACAGCTTTCTTAAAAGTCTTTCAATAAAACCTTATCCATTTCACTCTAAGGGTTTTGGGGTTTTTTTATAAAGGATATCATAAATCACCAGCCTATCTATTGAAAGTCTCTGTCTTATGGCGTTATAAGGAAAAACCCAAGGAACTGTACAAATTATACTGTGAAATGGAGAAAGCCATGGAAGGCTATTTAACAATAACAGAATGAGCCCTCTGCTCAATGAGAACACAAGAAATCTAGTGTTCCATGGGTAGTATATTTAAGGCAAGTCATCTGGTGTCCCTCCTGTGCAACTATATCACAGAATCTGATATGTTATCAAGATATTAATCCTAGCAGAATACATTAAAAAAACCCCTGTTACTTAGGATCACTGAATAATTGTACTATTTTAGTTAATTTGCTAGCTATAAAAATGAAGTGGGGGAAAAATCCTGTTGCCTCTATGTGTGACTGATCCTGGCAATGTGATTTCCTATATTTCTTTCTCTTAGTGGGAACTGTCTCACTTATTTTACATTTTTGGCTTTCACAATTATATTTCAATTTTACAAGGGAAAATTAGTTTCCCTAAGGTAAGTGTTCTCTTGTTACACAAGAGGTGAGATCCAGACACTGTGAATTCCTGGCAGAGTCCTGTACTTTCCTGTGTTTTCTTCATTTGGTGAAAGCTGGTTGAATACTGTTTTATATTTTGGACCAGAAATGACATAAAAAATTTTAGAAGAGGAAATGTATTTCCTTCCAATCAGAACTGTATTGTTCCACTAACCTAAGATCCAGCCTCACAGTTATATGCACCCAGAGTTTTATAATGCAATTCATAAATGTTTCAAGGGTAATTTGAAACTAACTATAATATAGACAAAGTCTTGTGTCTCAAAATGAGTAAAGTTAGCTTAATTTCTATTTTCTCTAGACTTAAACATTGATTAACAACTTCAGTCTGTAACTTCTTCTGTTAATTACTTAAAGATGCTGTATTTACTTTCTGTTCATTGCGCATGTAAAGAGTGTACGTTCATTTCAAAACAATTCTGACAATTTAGATTTAAAAGTCTCAAGCTGCTTGGATAAACATGACTTCAATATGTTTCACTTAAAATAGTTCTTTATTTCTTGTTCACGTTTATTATTTTATCCATGTTCAGCCTTTTGCTCCAGTTCCCTCAATAGCTTCATCTTTACAGTTATTTCTATATACAGTCTTTCTTATAAGTATAGAGACAGAGGTAATTTTTTATATAGAGAGTGTGATTTTATCTTGAATTACTTAAGTGAAACATACCTCTGAATCTTGTATTGGTTTGAATTGGGATTATATGGCTTAAGTTTAGTAAAATAACAGTTATAATGCATATCCACATAACTGATGGATATAGTTAAGTTTCAAAGAATCTCTCTCCATTTCAGACAATAATAAATAGATGACTTAATGAACCTTTCTCTACCTTTATTTAAAGGTAAAAGTCCTATTCTCATTTTTGTATTTTTTTAATACTTTTTCTGTCTTTTCTTTCATTCAACTTTCCTTTCTTTTTTTTTTTTTTGGTGTTTATTTATTGCTGTATTTCCTCACTTTCTGTGTTGTTCTTTTACACTTGCAATATTTTGTACCTTGTCTCTTCCCAAGCTTTGCTTATACTTATTCACCCATATCTACATTAGTATAACATTTTCCTTTCTGTTTTTCATTTACTTCTATCCATATTTCTGCCTTCTGTCCCCTGATTCCCTTCACCCCTACTGCCTCGCTGTTTTTGAGCTAACTGGCCATCATTCAAGCTTCAGTGGAACACCTGTCCGGATGGTACATGGGCAGAGAGAGCACACTTTGAAAAGTGACCTGGCCCAAAACACCGCAGGGTGGAGTCTATAGGTCAATCTGTTCTCTTTGGATATCATCTCAGATTTGGAAAATGCAAACTCGGATCTGAATGATAGCGAGGATCAGTAAAAGCAGACCATAAACATTCTATCATCCCTATTGTGTTGCTTTAGATTTTTATTGGTTAACTGTATACATTGCCTGTAGGTTATAAAGCAATGCTGCTTTAAATACAGAAGTGGAAATACAGTGGCTTTAATGGAGAAGAAGACTTTTGAAGTTAGAAATTTTTAGAGCAAGCACCATACCAAGTCCAAGGGAGTTCATTCTGTCATATTAATGTAATTTTAAAAACCATACTAAAGCCTAGTAAAAATAGGCATGTGAAGCTATTTTAAAAACTCCAGAATCTCTTGTTTTCAGTGTAAGTGAGGCTATTGCACAAGAACAATGACAGTTTCCCACATAAAGAAATTGTCCCCCAAAATTTTAAATAAGTATCCTAAAAATTAAGCTTAGAAAAACATATTTGGATTAATATTGCTGGTTATCTATTAGATTTGTTTAGACTTTTCTGGAGCATGAATATAGAAAAAGTCGAGCTATGTCTGGAATATTGGGCAATAAACAGCACGCCTGATACTACCTGTTGATTAAAGTTTTCTAGCATGTTTTTTTAATTCTCACATACATCTAGTACAAAAAGTAAAACATCAGTAGCAAGCCTAATTAAAGAGAAATTTTTAAAAAGTAATTTATCTTTTTAAACTGTATTTTCTGCTTTGCTGATGAAATATAACATATATGAACTTTTATATTAGTTAAACTGTTAATATAACAATTTGGCTCCCTTTACAAAACTCTTCATTAAGTTTCAGTTCCCTTTCTCATTTCTTTTGACTCCACAGTGAATTGTAGTTTTCTTTCTCCCACCAGCTGCATTAATGAAGAAAGTCCAATTACCAAATCAGAACAACTGTTTGCTTACTCTGGTATGACAATGGAAAAAAAATTAACAGAAAGGACAACCTTACACTACTGTCAGAATGTATATTTGATAACCTTTTTGACCTTGTATTTGCTTTTCTTTCTGTGCTTATTTTGTCTTTATTCCTATAGCCATTTGTGATCCTTACATGGAATATAAATCACAAACAGAATATTTGTGCAGCAAAAAACACAAGAACACTAAAAATACAGCAACCTTTAGACACTACTTCAGTTCAAACAATAACAATAGCAGCAAATTGTGTTTATATGGGTCTTTGGATGCTTTACAGTTTTCACTGCAAAATAGGCTTTACTGTGTTACCCCAAGCATCTGTGTTGAACCCAGCAGACACAAGAAAAAAATAAGATAAAAAAATTATTCATGATGTCATGTTAACATCCACTAATTCTATAAAATTGCTCTATCCTGGTAAGGTTAAAGAGGTTTTTCTATTCCAGAAAGCCTTTGACAAAGAAAAGTTTCATATCTGCAACTAGCATTTGAACCATATGAACTCAGCCATGGATTTTTGGTCCAAATTCCTCACTCCTATTCATCTTTCCCTTCTCCGTTCCATCTTCCCTGTCATCTGAAGTATTTTCACACAGCTGTCCTAAGAAAGGACAAAGCAGTATAGATCATATGTTTATATCTTAAAGGAGGCAGGAGCTTCTGAAATCATGGAAAGACAAATACATCTAATTCAGTCTGTATGTGAAAAGCAAACACTCTCACTTCTGAAATACATATTTCCTCTTTGAACTCCTTCACCTTCAACAGCTTTAGTGGACAAAATAAAGACTATGATGAGCAGAAAGGGGAATTCTGTACTCCAGAAGCAAAAGGAATCAGCATTAAGGAGTTATGAAGGTTCACTGAAGAAACACTTCTTTCTTCTCCAACATTGGGAAAGCTGCCCAATATAACGAGCATTTATATTGCCTGGAAATTACATTAGAACATTTGGGAGAAGTTTCCTTGAAATATGGACAGTTTCAGAACCAAATATTTGGAATTACACAGGCATGGTATATTTGAATATTGTGCAAATATTTATACATGAGTAATATATCAGTCATTTTTGTCGGTTATGCTGAAGTGTTTGCTGCGTAGACAGTTTGTTGCTACAGAAATCTGGCACTTAAGCAGTGATAAACTAGTTTTGCAAACCAGAAGAGAGCACTTTGACTCAACTTTCTGTTCTAGGGAGAACAATACTGAAAGTAAAGATCATGTGATGCAGATGTGCAAATTTAGCTTCACGTCACTTTGTGTTTTCAAGAACTTAGACTAGAACATATGAATTTCTGCTAGTGCAAAGGTGTTCTTTGGGGCCTTTGGCTGAAGCACCACACTCACTCTTTTCTAGGCATCTGAGGGAGAATTAAAGTGGGGTCACAATTACATTGCTTTGCTTGCATCTGAGTCCAGCTTTGTGGATGAACAGTCTGAGCTCCTCTTCACACTCCCTGCCAAGCCAGGCAAGGTATCGTAACATTTTTAAGAAAAAATGTGAAATTATCAATCTGTAGTCCACAGAGATTAAATATTTACAAGTGTTTAAAATGTCAAAATTTTCTGTTATAATAGTCATAAAAATTTATTATGCTATGAAATGCTGTGTCTGTTTTTCCTTAAGCATAGAGCTCTTTTTCCTAAAGGCAGATGAGCCATCAGAGGTGGCCATCATTCAAAAAGGTTGGTTCACTGCCTGCAAAATGCTTTCTGATTCAGTGTAGAAAATACCATCTTTAACAATATGTTCATCTTTTGTGTCTAAACTTGTTCATTATTTATACCTTGCTTCATATTTTCAAAAATTTTATCTTAATTTCAGCACTTCAAATGGTAGCAAACTGCTTCTGTGGGCCTGGGGTAGGGATCTTATATTATAAAGCAGACTGATAGAAAGACGTAGAAAAATGGAAATCAAAAAAGATGTGATGGGAACATACTTAGTTTGCTTTGTTGTTGCTGCTTTATCTCCCTGTGGATTATTTTTTTACATTGACCAGATAGAAACCTGGACAACCTCACTTCTGCATGAATTCAGTGGCAAAGGAGATCTCATCCTTTGTTTCAACAAGGTCTGTTTATTCTTGCCCCCACTTTCATGCTGACACTAGTATGTGCACAGCTGCATCAGGAATTGTGACTTTAGCATTCCTTGCCAAAAGAAATATGCAGTTCATGGGTTTGTGTGGATCACAAGAAGTCGTATTAAAAAGTCTTCCAAATCCACTCTATTTGTCCTTCATACACTACATGAAGTTCAGCAGTTTGCTACCAGCAAACACAGTTTAACAGTGCCTAATTTCTCTAAGGGTTAGTGCTGGTTTTAGCAGTTAAAAATGAGGTTCAGATAATGCTTGATTTTTCCTAAATATGTTAGAGAGAGAAGAGTCTATTTTCAAAATGCTTCATCCTACATCATGAGTAAAAAGCATTGACAGTGCCAAATCATGTCATTTCAGCTAAATATACTGCTAAAAGGAACAATCTAATGTCAAAACCAGCCTTTGTTTTGAACAAAAAAATTCCCTTTGGCTATATTTATAGAATCAACATGATAACTATAGGCTGTTCTACCTACTTGAAACAAAAATATATACTATGATGTGAATATCAAATAGTTTAGTGTGAAGCAATGAACTTACTCAGCCATAATTTCATAAACAGCATGATTTGATGATAAAGCAGTAGCTAATTTCAAATTTGCATACTGTTTTCAGTCCATTTTAAAAGTGATTTTTCTTTTTTTAAGTGAAGGATTTTTTTCCTGAAAATTTTTACTCAAAGAATGAAAACCTAACTGGCATGTAGAAAGCCCCTTATATACACAACAAAATGAATGTGTTTTTCTGAGCTATTTTCCCCAATTTTATGCTTTCCAACCTGATGTGGAAGAGAAAAAAACCCTTTACAGGCAGGGCAAGCTCCCACTTCTTTCAGGATGCACCTCACTGCACAGTGATGGTATCAATTAATGATACCCTCTATGAATTAGGAAAAGAGCTTGAGGCTACCTAGAAAACATTCATTAAGAAAACAATATAGCTAGATGATTTGTTATGGTGTGCTAACAATTTTGAGAGCTATTCCAGCTGGTCAGTACCTGATGCAGAACAGCTTTTCCAGTGATGAGCTTTGCTGATTTTCTTCTTTGCCTGCCACCAGCGCTGTGGGGTCACAAGTCACTGGCACATGTTCTAGGATGATTGAATCCTCTGAATATCCAAACTATCTTCTTGCAAAATAATATTCTAGTAACCGAGTAAAATGGGCTTCTCCTTGTTCTCGCAAGAGGGTCTGAAAAATTGTGCCAAGTGAGGTGCAGGGTGCTGGGGGACTCTCTGGCACTGGGATCAGCACCCCTGGTGTGCCGGGTGTGAAGTGCCAAACGGATGACTGACATTTCGGTATGGAGGCTCTTCTGGCTGAGATTTGGAGTTGTTTGCTGTTCAGGTAAAATAAGGATGCCATTAGAAAACTGAAGGAGTTCTGACATCTGAGTAATTGAATAATGTGCTGGTGAGGTGCAGCAGGAAAACAATCATATACCACCCCTTTTAAAGAATACAATGAATTTTTACACACTAAGACCTCTGAAGTATTACAATATAGCAATTATACAATATAGAATATGTATTGAAATCCAGAAAAAAAGCAGAGAAGTCTGAAATATAAAATACTTCAAAAGGGGAACTACATATTTTATTCATATGGAATGACATTATCTTAGCAGCTAGGTACAATTCTCGCTAAAAAAAGAAAATATTTAAATATTTATATAACTCATTAATCAGAGAAGGAACATAATATCTCCCTTAGCAATGAAGATTGGTGAATGGCTAATTATCAGAACATGTTCACTTTTAGCAGATTATTTTTTTTACCATACATACCTAATATTTGGCATTCATCCTTGCATCCATGGAAAATTCTGGATGTCTGTAATATTTAGAAAGATAATTAATCAGGACAATTGCTCACTTTCAAAGTAGTAATTTACAGGAAAGATTTATATACATCTTACAGTTCTGACAAAGAATTTACATTCTTTGCACAAAGACTTTTGTTTTTTCCCAGTTTGCTGAACAATTTTGAATCCATGTTATCCATAATCCAAGTAAAAGAACTTTGCCTGAAAAACAACTTGATTTTGAAACTGATTGCTTATCTATTATTGCTTTACTTGAAAAAGTTCAAAGGATTTAAACTTGACCTCCGTGCAGACTTTTGGGGTGTGGTAGAGTTTTCCATTACAAACAGTTTGGAAATTAAGACTTGATGATTTTTCTAAAATACATTTCTTACACAAATAGAAATGCATTTAAAAACAGTTTTCTGTGTAGCATTATGCAACAGATTCATTCAGTGAGCACAGTGGTGTTTTCTGGCTCTGCAACCTCTTAACCTAAATCATTGAAAAGTTACTTATTTTCCCAAATTCAATTTTATCTTTCCAGGTGGCCCTACTCAATATGTCTGCATTTTGCAGCCAAGCTGACATTAAGGAAAGGATTTAACTTGCCTGCAGTGGCCTTGACTGTAGCTCTGGTGATGTCTGTCCTTCTGACTTTTGCTCTGAGCAATTCTGTGCTTCCAACCTTCTGGACCTCTCCAATTCCTGGAAATCCTCACAGAGGGACATATAAGGGCAGACAAGGATGCTAAATAGAAAAGAGTCATGCTTGGCTGTTCTCAAGCAAACCATGATAATTCAAGTGGACATGATCTAGTATTAAGTCTAGAAGCTCATTTTTTAAAGTCTCTTCTCCTCAACACTGAATGTGTCTCCACATTCTGTGCACAAAGAGTGTTGGGTGAGAGGGTCCAAGGAGTCCTTCAGCTTTCCTGGAGAAGTTATTGACTATTTTCATTAGAGGTTTTAAATGGAAAATATTTTTAAATACTTGCACTTACCTACTCTCATCCTGCTACTAAACTTCCTCTTCCACTCCTCTGTCTTTATTCCCAATGCAAGAACTCAGTTTCATTTAAAGGCATCTGCTTGGACAGATGCCTTTAAAGGCATCTGCCTCTGCTTGGACACCAAGGTCTGATAGTAGAAGTTCTGAGATAGAGGAGGAGAATGGCTTTTGCAAGAGTTATTTCAATCACTTCTTTAAGATACCCTGATTCAAAAATCACTATGAGGCATTGGAAACACCAAGACGTGCTCAATGGTTACTGTGAAATGTTAAGACTCCTAAAGCCACTTGGATGCACATCCTGCATGATTTGATGATTTGATCCTTTACAAGGCTTCATTGGTTTAGTATAGAATGTACACAAACTTGTGCTCTAATATTCTGTTAAAAAGGTTTTAACTTATCTCTTTTGATGTTTTTCTCTTTTATTTTTTTTCATTTTAAGAAGAAGGTAGTGACTGCCTTAATGGATGTTACGCTATTGCATGAACTTATTTTTCATATAAATCAATTAAATTAATCTGGATACTCAAATCATGTTACTTGTATACGTATAGATTATTCTTGCAGAAAAATATTTTTATATCCTGGAAAAAGCTCAGTTGGCTGTAAGGTATCTCTTAGAATTTCAAATACTGGATGTTAGAAAAAATTTATCTGGGCAGATAACAAACATGTAAGTATTACTAAGCAGCACAATTTTGTGAGATATGGGATGGTTAAATAATCAGTTTTAGGAAAAAATGAGAACACGGGTGCCTTAATTGTTCTTAATAATAAACGTCACACATTCACAAACATGTGCAATTTAGCCAATATTGCACTGAGCTAACATACAAAGAAAAGTCAAATAAACTCACTATAAATTTCATTTATAAGAGGTCAGCAGCCTGTCTTTCACTATACGAACTGTAAAGGTCAGAAAGAATCAAGCAGCATGCAAAATAAAGATTTCTTTTTGTCTTAGTAGTTAAAATTAATAAGAAAGTTACTGATAACAAATCCACAAGCATTTTATGCATGTAAATGTGATTGTCAGAGAAAAAAAAAAAAGAAAAGCAACTACTCTTCCCTATTTTTGCCAGTTGCTCTTTGGCAGCTGAATTTATCAACAAAGTACCACAGGATGGGAAAATCTGTGTCTTATTCATGTAAATACCTTTTCATGTAAAGGTATTGCTAAATTGTTCAAAGCTGTTTTGATTACACTCCTACCATTAATTCTCAGAAGTCTTCTTGGGACATTTTTGAGTTTTCTACCAATTAAAGCACATTACTGAGGGGAAAAGTACTGCAAAATCGCAAGGCTTGAAATGAGCTTTTGTAATTCAAAAGTTAATTTTACAAGTTCTGTCATAAGGGATATTTTAAGTTATTTTCCCACTTTACAACATGCCTCCAAAAGTGTGGACTTTACTGGAAACTCTAAGTAATCACTTAGATGTGCTTAAGTATAACCACATCAAAACTGAATAAGGATGAAAGTCTGAACTTAACTGCTGAAAATACAGTGGTCTAAACAAACAAACAAAAATCCCCAAACCAACCAACCAACCAAACAGAAAACCAAAACAACAAAAAAAACACCCCACCATTAAAATTAATAGTACCTAAAGAAAAGAAAAAAATCTGCCATAATCAAAAGCACCTTGATGACATAATATATGGCCTTTGCTTAAGTATTTGGAAATCTCAGACACTTTCTTAGGTAGAATTCGTTTTAAGCTCTGTACTGGTCTGGGCCAGAGTTGGTCTGGGCCATTTCATTAAAGTCATTAGTTGAAAGGCTTCAGAGGAAAGAACCAAAGCAGATCCTCCTGCAGATGCAACAGCAAGTTACGCAGACCTTAATGCAAACTTCTTAAAGTGGAAGAAAGGATGAAGAGATACTGCCCCACATTCACAGATGTTACGCATTTGGAGATAACCACTATTCAGGTGTCCTTATGATGCCCATGATTATTGTTTTATCCATATTTTCATTTCTCCAGTCCAGATGGCTGCAGCCTTTCATGTCACCCATCAAACTATCTTTATTTCTCAGGTTCAGTAATTTTTCACCAACTCAAAGTGCTGTTTTATTCTGAAAAATTCTGAAATATGTCAGGTTTTTCTGTGTAAAATACTCCTATTATCATAATGGAAGCCACCCTTTCCTGATGCCATATTAATAAGGTGGCAAGCACCTCAGAAGTTTTTCCACACAGCATAAGGCTGGCACTATTCATCCAGGGCTTTACTGAGCACCGCTTTCCAGGCCATGGCCTTTGCATCCAGACTCCGTGTTAATTTTTCTCCTAATTCATTCCAGTGCGTCTGGAGGAGCCACTGTCCATCTCTCATGTTTTTCCAGGACTGGAGTCCACTGAGCTAACACAACACTGCTCCACATTGTCTGCATTCCATGCCCAAAATCATATCCTTTTCCATAGCTTGAAAACTTGCACCTTGTCATCCAGTGGTGACAGGCTCCCTCTGCTTTCACGTTGCCTGTTCTGCTGCCTTACAAATAAGGTCATTGTTAGTGTAAATTTAGCAATTACTTGGCATCAATCTGCAGAGATTAATGGAATTCACACAAAAAATAGGAAGGCATGCCAACTTTTTAGCCAGATATGTGACACTGTCGGACCAGACTTGCACCATTTTTCATTTTCTGCAAAAATGGAGGGAAAAACACTGTGACTGTTGAATGTCTTAAGACATGAACAGTACACATACATATGAAAGACCAGCTTTGCCTTGCAAAGTGATCAGTCTTTTGCAGGATAAAGCTTGCTTTCAAAATTCCAGCCAGGGAGTTAAGGAAATTCAGTGTAAATGTAAAACCCTACCAGCTATTTTTAGATATATACACATAGCACATTTATGTCTGCTAGTACTGGCAGATACAAAACACAGCAGTGTAACAGCTAGGTGATCTGAACTTTGAGTCATAGTAAGCAATGGCCCAAAGGTTTTTTTATTCAAGACACTGTTTAGAGAAAGATAATTGGTTGCAGATTCCAAGAGAAAACTTATAAGCACCTGGGGATTTATGCTGAACTTACCTGCCAACGTAACAGGAATTTGGAAATTATAAAAAGAGTGAACACACTTGCATTCCTGCTTACCAAGCTGCAGCTCCAACCAGCACATAAACTTTACCCAGTGTAGGAGGAGTCAAGGCCCTCACTTGTGGCATAAGCATAATATTTGTGACTTGCTGCAGACAATTATCTAGGGCCATATTAGGTTAATATTCTGACTGCTGTTCAGTAACTTTCAACTTCCAAACACGGTGAGTTTTGGCTGTTTTATGGCCAAAAAGGCAAAGTTCAGGAATCTCCTGATCATTCTCAGTTAGAGCATTAGAACATGCCTTCTAACAAGACAGCGTCTTTCCCTCATGCTTCAGTCTAGTCCTCAGTATAAACAACATTAGAAAATAGCTAATAACATTGTTGTTAGCAGTCTGCTATATACATATGAGATTATTTTATTCTCTATATTAAAACTGACATTGGCATGCAGAAGCATGTAAATCAAAACAAAACATATCTTTATTTGAAAATAATTCTACCACTATGAATATTTGTACGCAATCCAGTTTTTAACAGTAAAAGTTCTCTAACTCATAGTTGTAGAACTATACTCAGCAAAAGTATCTAAAAGTTTGTTTTATCCTTGTCATTATCTATACTTACTGTTTTCTTGGCATCAAAATGGAAAAATATATTAAGGTGTCAAGTTTATCTGACTGAGCATCATAGCTAACACCCATAACACCCACCTCTGAATATCAGCTCAGTTTGTCCCACTGATAAAGGCTGATCCTTCTCCACCACTATATTAATTGCTTTATTTACTTGATGTCTTTAATCCCACTGCTGTGTTAGTACCAAAATCAAAAAATGAAGGCAGATCATACTTGGCATAAGAAAAAACTATTCCAGTTTCTGTAGGATCACTTTGTGATAACCAAGGTCTTGATCCCGAGCTCAGCATCATTGTCAATAATTTAACTTTGCTACCTTTTTGATCTGTGAATAAAAGATTTTTCACTAATATTTTATACAAATCCACTCTCTTTCAGTTTGAAGGCATTCCCCTTTGTCCTCTCACTACATGCTGTTGTAAATAGTCTCTCTCCATAGTCGACTGTGGTCATAGTACCATTTCAATATACCAATATATTTACTGCTCAGTAACAGTCTGGAGCAGAAATTATTCCTCATTCACCTTCACACCTGTGTATGCTATACAACATTTTACAATTAATGGCACAACAATTAAAATAATGGTGTTGCAGATGTACTACTTTAATTGCATCCTACATTGCTGTTATTGCACAAATTAAAATAATGCTTCCTGAATCTGGCAGTGGCAGGATTATAGGCGATGTAACTAATCTAAGCAAGTAATCTGCTTTGTTTTATCTAACCATTTTTTGGCTCAGCTTTATAATGTGACAGCTAATGTATACTTCCTCCATGTTATGGCTTAGCTCACCAGACCACAGAGGTTTTTGCGATACACTCCTTTCTGCACCAGTCCTTATGGCTGGCAGAGTACAGCCAAGCAGTCTTGAAGCTGAGGCTTTATGCAGAATTAAAGGTGGGATAAGGAACCAAAAGGTAGAAAACCTAGATTTGAAGGAAATGAAACAGCTTCAAACTTAGTGAGTTCACATTTAAAATACCTGAATAAATACAGGATTATTTAAATAAATTAATAAAAAAACAACAAACATCCACCAAAAAACAAGCATACAAAAAAACCCCACACAACCAAAAAAAACCCCAAAAACCAAACATTGAGTTTTAACCTCAACAATTGAGCTGAAATCAGCCTAGGAGCTTGTCTCTCAACCTGTAGAGCACTTTCAGGATTGGATAACTTAACATCATAGGAATAATTCTGATTTTCCAACACATCACGTTTCTTACCTTTTGTATCCTTATCCTGACACTAAAATGCCTTGCTCCATAGATCCAAAACTGTAAGGCAGCAACACTGAGTCAATATATTGAAAACTGATTTGCAATCCCGTTTTTGTCAGTGGTAAAGTTTAAACATTGTCTTCTTCCATCAACATTTTTACTTCAGACCTATGCCAAATGTTTGTTTGGCTTTTATATATATATATATATACATATATTTCAATCTATCTGTCATGAGTCATCATAAGAAACAGCCTGCAACTTTATTGGACATTATTCACAGTTGTATTGCTGTGCTTATGCACTTCTTTTCTCAGAATACCTTTTGTCATCTTAGAAATATGATAGTGTGTATTTGTGGGTAGAGAAGGACTAGTCTTTTTGATTGTTATGTGTATTGGTTTAAGTCCAAGAGAATCACAGAAAGGTTAGCAATTTAAACTGAATTTTTCATTTAAACTGAAAAAGAAAAATTGCAAATAGATGGTATACTATAATACTGGTGGATATTTGACCAGATAGAAAAGGTTCACTGTTTGGAAAGATGATTCTGAGGTGTCTGGTATGTATTTTAAAAACCATTAGTTATTAGAAAATTATTCAGGTTCAAAAAAAAAAAAAAAAGAAATTAAATGTCCTATACTTAAAGCTGATTGCTTTATTTACTGCCAGACTTAAAAGGAAAGTAGCTTCTGGAGTTTACTGCCAGAAAAAACGTGCTTTAATTTTTATTTGTTATTCTTTGAAATTATATTCATTCTTAAATGTGATAAGAAAACTTGAAATATATCTTTAAAAAACCCCTTATTTTCTACATGTGAATATGTATATTGAAAACCTGATTTATTGTGATGTTTTGCAAGTTTCTAGTTTTACTCCATTTGAATCATATTTTCGAAAGAGCCATTCTTTTCTTAGTAGTAATAATTTTTATACGGAAAGCTATTTTTTAATTATAATGAACATTAAAGAAAATTAGCACCTACATTTGGCCTACAGAGAAAAATCACAATAAACAATGAGGTTAAGAAAGCAACCAGGAAGTTAGAAAGAAAAATAATACTGATTGAGGCTCTGGAAACGTTTTGCAACCTGAAAATGGAAATATAAATTTGACAACAAATTATCGTTCTGAAATTTTGATAGTTGCTATTTTCTTGATGACATCTAAAAATGGTAGCAAGCACCCTTTAAACAGCAATAATGGGACACAGGTAGCCTACTGGTCTTTAAAGACTCCTGATTGGATTAGGAGAGATTCTGATCCACTTAAGAAATAATACAGTTTTGCAGCTCTTAAATATAAAATATCTGTTGTTTGATTTAGAAGCAGGGTACTTTTTGTAGAAGCTGATCAGTGTAGAAAATTAATTCAAGTAGCAGCCTGGGAAAAACTGAAATGAAATGCAAAACTTTAAAGAGAGTTTGGGGAAGATTTAGGAGTGCTGTATTTAAGCTGAGCAGCATGGCCATTGACAAGCTATTATTTATAACTTTAATTTTATGCTTTAATGAACATGTAAAGTAATAACTTTTTTAAAGCCGTGTATGTACTACTGTCTCCTTTTCTCCGTGGAGCAAAATTCAACTGTACTTTATAGGAAATAAATAAATAAATAAACAAAAGGATAGCAGATATTTATTCCTTTGGGGAAAAATAAAAGCTGAAACCTCCCAAACCCTACATCTAAACATTCATATTGTATTTCCCACAGCTTTTGGATATGTAATTAGATTTTACTCCATAGCACAAATCATACTAAAACTTTCATCAGGACTGCTACATATCGCAGTGTACTATTTAACTGCCAAATCCTCACCCTGCATATTAAACTGCATCTTGAGAAAAGAGTCATTTAACTGTCATTGAAAATATAATACATTGGAACAAGCAGCCAAATTTGAGCAGATAAAACTGAAATTAGCTGAAATATGCTGTCAGATGAGCAATAGATTGAGGAATTATAGGCAGACAAGTAACCAAATCACTGGCCTCAACTACAGCAGTAGCAAATGCTAATTACACCAATCACATTTTTTTAGATGTGGAATTACTGTATATATACAGTCAAACATACATGTTTCATTAATAATGATGATACACATTTTCATAAATTATACATTAATAAACATTATAAATAATGTGGTTCGATTATATTTTAAATAATAATGTATTACTAGTATTTAATTTATTAAACTGTACACAGGTCTCAGAGCAAATTCTTGTATCATAGCATATAATATTTTGTCTTCAATTTCTTAAGGATGAAGCTGTCATTTTAAGTTTTATAATTTCATCAATGGGATCTCACAGTGATAGACTGCAAACAGAAACTGATAGTCATCTGAACGGAGAACATCTGATTGGTTCTGATTTTCAACGTTTAGGCTTGTAGACTTTTTACAGAAGTAACTCCACAAAGATTCCAGGGACATATGCTTTCACAAAAGCCTTAAAATGTCTCATTACCCTTTTTCCCTCTTGAGGCACACATCACATACTTCATGTTTCTTGATAAAATTATTTGAGGATATAGATGGATAGCATTCTGGAGCTAACTTTTCTGACTGAATATGGCACAGGTGTCTCTTAAATGCAGTAAGTATCACCACAATAATCAGGATACATTTCATGCATCTGAACCTGTCTTCTTTTTAAAGATTCAGTAAACAAAGGTTCCAATTGCTTTATGATAACAAAAGCACAAGATGGGTTGAAAATCATTGTGAATGAGTGTCAGGGTTTGGGATACCTTTTGTTTAGCTCTTTGTGTTGGAATTTTTTCCCCATTCTAGCTGCTGGGGGGGGGGGGGGGAAAAGGGGGGGGGGTTGG
>VYZT01056129.1:0-28226 GCA_013400735.1 Pomatostomus ruficeps | reverse complement strand
ATTAAAAATGAATAAATCAGTGAACCTTTTTCTACCCAGAGCTGCCTACACACCTTAATCTGCCATCACACAGAAAGCCAAGGGAGTCCAGGCCCCGACATTCACATAACCTTGATGTGTCCTTAAGAGTGCATGAGCTGGGCAGCCAAGCATGCCTTCAGCAGTTTCTGAACCCAAAGGCACTCAAGGAAATGTTAAGCCAGCCAGTTTCCTGGTTTTACCACACTTAAGATGGTCACATTCCCATGTGCCTCTCCTGGTTCCCAAATTCCTTAGAAGAACCACAGGACAACTCAAATCTTAATCTGCCAGTCCTATTTCCCAGTGGCAGCTCATTAAGAACTGAACAGCCAAATCCCACGAGCATTATTTCCGAGTTTTCTAAAGAAACAGCAGGAAGAGCTTTTGCAAAGGAAGAAAGGTGTAGACAGGTGTAAGAGGGACACATGAAAATCAACATTTTCTCAAGCTACCATCTAAATTTGCACGAACTGGCAGTGCTGCTGAAAGCAATAGCTTCCTTTTCTCCATTTCCCACTCCCACACTCATGTACTTTCCTTTCTTTTGCCAGCAAACACATTTATACAGTTGCATAATGAACCAAATCACAGCATGGATCAGACTTGAAACAAATCCAACAAAAAAAAAAAGGCTGCAGCAGCTTCCAGTGAGCTGAAGTTCCCTACACTGCTGCACGAGCTCTTGGGCTTACAGGACAGTCAGGGTAGAACTGCTATTTTGAAAGAAGCACCAACTTAAAAAAAACCATTGAACACTTAGACTTTGAGAATACCTCTAAAATACGGAGATATATGTAGGTAGCCACAGACGCAAAACTAAAAGCTCATCTTACAATTTGCATGTTAAGCATAAGGAAGATCTCATAGTTCACTTATCGTAGATGTGATAGTTTGTGATTTTATCAGATTTTAACCAGATGAGAAAAGCCTATTCCAAAATTCAACATTTATATGGTTATTTGATCAACTAAAGGCAAGCTAAGTATTCTTAAAAAGTCTAACTTTCCAAGAAACTTTAAAACCCCAAAGTATATGCTATCAACAACTCTTCTTTACAATTTTTGCCTAGAAACACATAGTATTATGCATTAGTTAGATCACCAGAAAATGGATCAGTAGTTTAACATCTTGTTCTAATACAAGAGATACTGAAAATATAATTTACTTCATTAGAGAAGGTACAATCAATGCTGTATAACTTCTACAACAAATCAAAATGAAGGGGGATGAAGTGTTATATACCCTCATACATTCTAAATTTAAGAAAAAATACTTAGATTCAGAACAAAACCACAGGTGGAAAATAGCACAATCAATTATTGCTCCAGCCTTGTTGGTCAGGATTTTAATTTACATTTTAAAAACTACAGGGGAAAAAGCAAAGCCAAGTTTAAAAGCTAAAGACCCAAGCTCTGTAAATGCAAAGCAGTTCAACAGATTTGTAGAGAACTCTAATTCACCTCCAAAATACCTTCCTGTGCCTACACGCACTCGACAGAGCTGAAATTCTTACCTCTTTAGCACAATCCTTGTGAGAGCAGCAACAGTGGGAATTAACAATTACAAATATGGGACAGATCTCTCTTTTAGTAAAATCCATCAGGAAAAGAGAGGCACACACACACACCACAGAGTTAGTGAGGTGCTGTTTTCCGACAGGGCTTCACGGGGCTGTGGACTTAACGCACAGCGGAAGGAAAGCAGNTAGAAGGAAGCATTGTTTTCTCTTTGACTCCTCTTGTTATTTTCCAAGTCCAGTACATGAGGCTGCAGAGATCTGAGCTCAGTATCTCCTTTCGTCACTCTAACACTGAATAGAAAGAATCAATAGAAGCAAGAGGTAAGCGTGTCCCTTTCTGCCTGCCCAGCCAGCTGCCAGAGGAGGAAGAAGTGACAGCAGAGGGACCCTTTACTTCCTGCATGTCCCCGCCCTCCCACTTGCCTGCTCTGCCTATTCCCCACCCAGGTTTTCTGCAACAGTTTAGGGCTCTGAGTGTGATCCTCATCCAGTTCAGTCCTGCTGCTGCAGAACACCAGTCTGAACAGGGCACACAGGTCAGTCAGTGTGTTGTTCAGATCCAAGGCTGCCCACACTAATGCTGTGATGGGGAATGAAGGCAGCTGCTGCTTCTCCTCTCCTTTCCACAGAGCTACAGCAGTGCACACACAGCTGACTGCAATTCAGTCCTAACTAACACAAGTCAGCACTAAGATAATATAATGTATTTTGCTACCAGTGCCAACACCAACTGTTTTCCTTAATGTAAGGGCACAGAGATTTGAAGGTGATTTTCAAACTGCTGGACAACATTAGAAAGCTGCATTGTTGCTTGGTTTACACCATGTGAGCACAAATAATTCAGAGTTCTATTTTCTAGTACCTCTTGCTAGACTTCAAACCTCAGCCTGAAGTATGATTTTTTTTTTTCCTTCTGATATCTAGTTTTCAACAACCACTGTAAAACCCGTTTATTAACAAAATGAGCTGTCCGTAGCTTCAGGATTTGTGGTTTTTTATTGTAAGGACATAAGGAGCAATGCTAAGAAAGATCATATACACCATTATGAAAGATGAAGTTAGCAAACTAATTTTGACAAAATAGTGGTAATAAACTGTGATAAAATTCAATTTACAATTATCAAGATCACTTTTCACCCCAAAATAACATACTCAGCTCCTTGAGTATATCACAATTATATCAGTAGTGTTTTTATAGTATACACCATCAGTGTTGCAAAACCAACATTTTGCACACGTAATTAAGGCTACATTTTTCTGGGGGACACGGTATGACCTATAAAGAACATTCAACATTTCAGCTTTTGACAAGCCCAGTCTATCTGTCCCAGTCTAGCCACAACTCTTGCTTGGCTCTTTTCAAAGATGCTGTAACTCTAAGGGCCTGAAAAGAACTCTACAGTAACTGATTAATCTTCTCAAACAAAATGTTCTAACATTGCAGTCCAGAAGCTAATAACACCAGCAGCAAAGTCAAACCACACAAACAAAGTAATTAAAGTGTCTATATTTCCATTCTGCTAAGTTGCTACCATTCTAGTTTGAGCCAGACTCAGGCTGCCACAAACTATTAGTTCAGGAATTTAGAGAGAGAGGTGGATTGCAGTGGAAAAAAAGATCCTACCTCTTTCCCCCATTCTCAAAGAAGCCCTCAGGCAATGGTATATATAGCATTTAAATTGGTTTACCCCATGATCTCCTAAATTTCACTACCTGCAATTAGTTACTTACCCAGCCCTCAAACCCTGCACATTTAACCGTTTCACCTCCCTTTCCATCTCTAATTCTTCATCTTCATCTTGCTATCTGTTCTGGGAACAATCTTCCAGATTTAGTTCTCTCCTTATTTCACACAGGATACAGCTGAAACTGTTTGATAATTCCCATCTCAGTTCAACTGAATATCTACTATGAAAAGAAAGACTTCAGTTCAAAATTTACTTAGTTCAAGAGAGACCTGGTTTGCCTACAGAAGATGGATTTTCTTGTTCTGGTTAAAAAGCAAGCTAGAGTAGTCTGGTTTTTTTTTAATTGAAATGCAACATATTAAACAGAAGTAAAAATTTAGCTTCATTGATGTCAGTATTTTCATAGCAATTAATTCTGGACAATTGATAATTCTGCCAAGAATTAAACTGGTAAATCCTGCAGAATAAGCTCTGTACCAGATCAGTATCCTAACAGAGTAAACAGTATTACTGCAATACAAGCAGTGGAAGTAGATGAAAGCTTCAGTGAGCCCGAGCCAGCTCATGAGGCCCTGTTCAGACCAGAACAGGCCTCGCTGGCTTCTCTTCTGATCACAATGATTGCTCTTTTGGAACCCAACACCTTTCGCACTTGACGGATCTACCATCATCCAGATCAAAATTCCCATCTCACCTGTGTGAGAGCTCAATGCCATTGAACCATCTTAACCAACTGGCCTTCACCTCTGCAGTGCAGGTGTGTAAGTTTTTTAAGTCTCATGATCCTTAACTTTCTCCAAACAAACAGGTAAGCATGTATGCCCAGAGTTCAGAACCACACTACAAAGACAATGGTGACACTGCAGAATTTATACAGGCCTGCTAGCCGCAACCTCACTGATCACCATAAAGAAACTCTTTTCCTCTTCAATTTACCACCTAACCTCAAAAAAATTCTGAGGCATTAATAAAAAAACTGGAGGTCAAACACAACAAAAAATTGCCAGATGTACAGGAATAAAGTTGTTATACACACAAGGTGTATCTGTATTTTGATTAACACACTCCAACTAATTGCTTCTTCCTAAAGTTAAATTTGTATGAGAGAAGTTTTGGTGAAAAGAATAAAAGATTGCTCATCTGATCAGCAACCATTGCTCACTATCAGCTCCACATATATATCCTACAAGTGATCTGCAAGCTCAAGTGCTGCAGGATACGGACACTGCCTGCTCAACCAACTTTTCTGTCAGTGTCTCAATACTGTGCTTTTATAGTGCTTTGATAATACTGAAATGCTATGCACTACTGCAGAATATACACTATGTCTCAGAGCCACCCCACTGACAAGTGATCCAGCCCAGCACACAAGTTATGTAAAGTTTTTACTTAAGACATGGAAGTTCACCGTTCTTCAGAACCACCAGGTAAATAAAGTCTTGGCCTATTTCAGAAGTCCAAAGAATCTGAAGCTAAGAACATTGTTTCAGTTAAAAAAAACCCCTTTGATTAATTAATCACAACATCTATTGTAATTGCAGCAATTTCAATGTATGGAAGAAATTAATCAAGCTCTAGAATGGGAAATTTTGTAACCAGGACACAGTTTCTTAGTTCATAGCTGGCAAACAATTAGCATATTGGTGGATGTAACAGTAAGAAAGTGAGAAGGGCCTTGTTTAGAACCACAGTATGAGGACAGAGGTTCTTCTGAAATAACAGTGAAGTCTGACTGGACAAGCAGATCAGGTATTAACAGTTTTATTCTTGCACAAAAGCATAAAGGTAAGATCAGTGGCACCTATCATGCACGGTTCTTTAACCTCACCCTTAGAAGCAGGGATGCTGCCTCTATAATGTCAACAGCTTGAGCTCAGTGACCTTTTGCTTTACTGGGACTTCAGCTTGAAAATGGCTTTCAAAAAAAACCCAAACGAGACATGCCTAGACACACATTTCAGTTATATAAATTTAGAAATGCCACAGTGACAATATTAGAAGTGTCTGTCACCTATTTTCAGTATGGAAGACATGGTTTTGAAAAATAAAATTCTATTAGTTGCATTCTCTACTTTAATCTGCTCCCACTCTGGTAGAAGATCATCATCTTGCACTCATTTTTAAGTTCATGTACAGTAACTCAAAAGCCACAGATAAGTTCCAGTGGACTTTGAACTGAATTTTAAAAATGCTATAACATGGGACACAAAACCCATTTGGTACCAGAAGTAGCCTCTAGAAAGGATTATCTACTTGAAAGGCCTGAGGTAATGTTGCAAACACCAAGAATAGTGCACAATTCCAACAATGCACCAAAAGCCACCATGCTTTTTATTTTCAGACTTACTCCATTAGGAGCGAAGACTTTCCTGGAGTTATCCCATTTCTACCCCTTGCAACTATAGTAGTACAGTTGGCAGGACAAGAAATAGCAGCTATGCATTCTTTATGTCAGTATTTTTGACCAGTGGCATTATATGACAAATAACATTGAACTATCAGTTTCCCCATAGTAATGCTTCACTAATCTCAGAATTATAATTGTTCTCACCACACTGCAGAGCCAGGCATTTTAAAAACACTTATCACCTCCCTATTCCTAGGAGCCACCTTCCCATCTCTTGTTAAATCAACCTCAGTTAATGTAAGAACTAAATGGATGTCAGTACAGGCCAGAATATTAAAAACCAGCATCATAGTTTTAAGATACCTGATCCTTAAAAGATAGTTTTAAAGCTTTTCAAATTTATAAAGACACATTGTTTAGCCCATATTCTGTGAACTTACTTAGGTTTCTAAAAACACCTTTCAAAACTCCACAATACTACCGCATTTCAGAACTTAAATTAGTTCTTGATTTTATGTAACTCAACCAATGCTCACAACACTCCAATCCTTTTAAAATCACATCCTGTTCAAAATTGCCAAAAGACACAATCCAGGCTCATCAGTGAGCAACATAAGAAATAGCTCCCTTTACTTCAAACCAAATTTGTTTCATGTCAACATTGACAAAAAACATTTTTAGCTGTAATCTTAAAGCTTTTGATGATGAAGAGTGAGCTACTTTCAGAAAAGAATTAAGTTGAATAAGCCTTTTCCCTTCCAAATTCAGGCAGCATCTGACTTAGCTGTGCAAACCACACAGAATCAGAACAGGTTGGGTTGGAAGGGACCACAGGGTACTACCTCCCTGCTCGAGCAGGGCCATCCCAGAGCACGTGACACAGGATTGCATCAAGAGGCTTCTGGAATATCTCCAGCACAGGGGACTCCCCTGCCTCTCCGGACAATCTGTTCCAGTGCTTGGTCACCTAGACAGGAAAGGAGTTCTTCCTCATGTTCAGGTGGAACTTCCTGTGCATCAGCTTCTTGTTCTGTTGCCTGGCACCACCAAAAATCTGGCTCCATCCTCTTGACACCTCCCTTCAGATTCTCAGACATTGATAGGGCCCACTCCGTCTTTTCTTCTCGGGGCTGAATGGGGCCAGCACCATCAGCCTGTCCTGATAAGAAAGATGTTCCAGTTCCTTCAGTAACTTTGTTGCCTGACATACAGCCTGTTATACCTCAGTGTTCAAGCTGATCACTGCTTTTCCTTACTTGGATCATTGTAATTTGTTAAAGAGGACTTCTAAAGTAACATGCAAGGCCGCTTAAGATATTAGTGCTTCTAATCCTTGAATTCTCACCTTCACTTTTAAGGCTCCATATTTCTGAACTGAGGAGTCAGTGACTGAATCCCCACACAAGAAGATTCTGCACTCTTAAAGCTGTTAGAGCAAAACGCTTGTGACTGAGTTGAAGAGCCACAAGAGGCAAGCGCTGGAAGTTTAACCACTCTTTAGTTCAGTCAGTGTGATGCAACGGAATTGCATGTGAGGTGTGATTTTATTTTACATTTCATACTTTACTACCAAAAGTTTCTTCTTTGAATGAATACAAGAGTTCACCCTTTCTTACAATTAACCTGTTTCCTGTACTTGGTTGAAGGTTTGTGGCCTTTCAGTACCTGCTTTAACAAAAGACTACCTTCTCTGTTGGAGGGTTTCCTCTCCTACTTTACCATGGATTTTTTTTTTTGCAATGCTTTTTTCACTTGATAGGAAGGATATCTCTGTATCTATCTAAATCGAGTCAAGAAACCAAGTCATTCAAGATAAAGAAAACAGTTTTATTCATGCCTAAAAATTGCTGGATATTGCTTCCAGGAAGTAAAACAGGAAATTAATCATCACTCTTTAAGCACTGCAGTAAAATTAATAATACGTCTAAAGTTTTAGCATTTTTTATTTGCTACTTAAGACCCCTCAAGAAGAAGAAAGTAAGAGCTGGAATACTTTGCTCACTCCATCTCTAGTGAAAATGAAGCAGTTGACCAGTCTAGACAGTTATGATGCCTAACTTTTAAGACACTAAAGAAAAGAATCATTTTATCTCAACTGACCAAACTATAGCACTTTGTAACTGCCTTGTTTCCAGCAAAGAGAATGACCTTCACCCTAACCAGTGAGTTCCAGTTCCCACCAGTTAGGGAAATTAGGGAGTTTAAACGAGTTAGACACTGCCTGGTCAGGTTACTCATTATGTACTTTGTTCCCTTAGGCCCTTTTTAAAGCTCTGGAGAACAGAGAAGAAAAATGCTATGCCCGCTGTGGAACCTTTTTAGCATTGAACAACCTCTTTTTTTTTTTTTAAGTCAAAACGCAAAATGCTTTTTTTTTTTTCCACTTCTCATCTTAAGGGCAGCTCAGACAGGAGACATTCATTTAGAGAGAAGAGACTGGACTTTTGGTGAAAGAAAGGACAAATGCAAAACTTCACTTTGTCAAAGTAAGCATGGAGAAAATCAAGTACAGAGCACAAGTCCATCAGGAGAACTTAAAAGGTAAGTTTATATGGTGGGAAGGGGAGAAAGAAAAAGTGAGTTTTCTGCTCATATTCAGATGATTAGTGCATTTGAAACAGAGGATGGTTTTATTAACTTTTTTGCAATGAACACATTTGGATTTTTATGTTAGTGGTAGATATGCAAGAAGGAGAAAAATCTGCATAATAAACACATTAATTGTCTGTTTACTGGTCCTGGGACTAATCAACCACCTAGCAAATTAAAGCCTTGGGACATCCAAGTATTAGAGATTGAATGATCAGTACCTCTACATGCTTATGAAGATAACCTCTGTGCTGCTAAAAGCAAGCTTAAAGGAAATACAGTGTAAAAGCAGTAGAGGTCCATACTACATCTCTGAGTGTAATTGCAGCATGAATTAGATAAAAAGCAAACCCAATTTTGAGGCAACAGCTTGGGTTTCCGTGGTCCCACCAGAGGCTGAGACAAAGCAGCTGAAGTTACTGCAGTTAGTTATGCCTTCACTGCATTGATTCACAAACAGACCAAATTAAGAAATCATACTTAAGAGGTCTGTTCTATAAATATCTCTTTTTCCATTTAAATGCACGTGTAGCCCATTTTAAATATCTCCTGTGACAAACTGTTTAATTGAAACATGCATGGAACAGGTCAAGGAAAAAATACCAGTCTCCTAAGAAGAACAAAGTCAGACAGGGAAACCTTCCCAAATTTTACCAAGACCTTACGCTCCTTTTTTTTTTTTTCTTTATGCAAGCAAGTACATAACAGAATTATGCATCCTGATTACATTTTGCATTGGAACTCCCTGCATTACTTGGATACAGTGCAGAACTATAAAAACAAACAGAGGGGATCCATTCCCTAGACAGGTGTGCCTGCACAAGAGGGCAGAGGAGAAAAAGAAGCAGGAAACAGTACTTCAGTAATAGTGCAGCTTGTTATCAATTCACTGCAGGCTTAGATTATTTCTCTTCTGAGATCAAACAGGCATCACTAAGTGCTCACTGCATGCACTCAGTCCCAGCTGAGGAGACACTGCTGAAACCTCAGAGGATACTTCCCCATCCCACAGGAAGGTAAAAATCTGAAGAGCTGCAATTTCTTTAAGCACTGACTACTAATTTCTTTGGAACCATTTCCAAAGAACAGCAGAGGATGGGTTCAATAAAGAAAACAGATTTTTGAGACAAAACTGCAACACTATGATTTAATTAAAACAAAGAGCAAGGCTAGGCTCCTTTATGCTTGAGTGACAAGCCATGCAGACGTCTTTCCTTTCTAAAGAAACTGCTAGTGAAAGGGTCTGGGCTGCTTATGCTAAAGGGTGCAAGTACAAACATAGGTCAATATTCTGTGTGAAACTGCTGATTTCCTTACCAGAATGGTAAAACAAAGTTCAGCAGAACACCCTGAGCTCTACAAATTATGTACAGTTGTGTTTTTAAGCCAGGAATATAGCCAGATTATTCTGTTAGAATTCTTCTAGATAAAGTGAGCCAGAATACCAATTTAATTGCACTTGTGTTTCTTGGGCCAGAGAAAATTCAGGAACTTTATCCTAGCACTGTTTTAAGAAAATACAGGAACTTCCCAGTGAGACAATGTAGACAATATAAACAAGCATCTTAGGAACAGCAGACTCATGCAGCAATGCTTTTGTCCAAGATGTGAAGCAACAATTACAGCCTGGGCCAAAAAACCTCTAATCTGTGAGAGGAACTTCAGCCTTTAGATCTGAATTCTAGATCTTTACTTGCCAAAGTGCATTATTTAACAAAAAACTGCTTCCAATCATGAGGAAAGACCCTAAACCAAAGAGGTAGAACAGGAGTGAGTACTCTGAGCCATCCTGGCAAACAAACTCCAAGCTGCAGCATCTGGCCATCAGAGCAGTTCTTATCACAAAAGGTGTCAGGTCAAAATTAAATGCAGCTGAAGGCCACCCTAAAAAAGAGACCAACGCACAGCCAAATGGGAGAAAAGAACATAAGCTGGTATTGCCAAGAGGTTCTGAGAGGACACCCTGGGCATTAAGACACCTTTTACAGGATTATGTTCTGAGCAATAGCAAGGATTTACGATAATGGAGCACCTTTGCTTTTTACCAAGCCTAATAGTTACTGCAAAGAGGGTGAGGAAAATGCATTAATTTAAATACATATGGCCTGCAGTGAGTGGCTGCACATTTCGATCTTACTGCCTCTGGGGTTTCAGTGGTTTTTAAGCTCCCACATGGTATGATCTTCTCATGACTTTCGATAGCAGACCATTCCTATTGTCCTTCCTTCTGCTCTCTGTGTATGCACCCAAATAAAATAATCCTTTCCATTTAAGGCACAGCAGGACTATAGCTGCTACCTCAAAACACCCCCTCTAAATATGTCCAGGAAAGTAGCAATGAAGGGGTTTCCACAAAACACACCCACCACCTTCCAACTCACATGCGAAGTGTTGGTAAGTACTGCTGGAGCCACCTCTGCAGCAGGGTGTTTTCTGGCTCCATTCTGTCATTGATAGTTCACACACTGTCCTTTCAAGTACTGGATTTGGCAAATGGTTCATCCCTCACCCACAACTGCACACATGGCCTAAACTTCTAAAATCTCCTTTGAAACCAAAAAAAAAAATCTTATATTCTTAAACAGGGAGCAAAGAACAAGGGCAAAAAACTATATAGCTCTTTCTCACATTGGTTCACAGAGCTTTCATGGAGTGGTAAAAAGAATGCCAGAAGTATTTTGTTTCCCTTTCATAAGATGGGTCTCCTTCCACATTATAGAATACCGAATCCTCCATTATCAGTCAAAACAGGATTGTGCTTTATTTCCAGATAACATTGTCTTGCCTTCACTGAAAGCCTTCCTTGAAAATTATTCACATTTTGTTTCTGGTTGGTTTTGTTTTGAACAAACTGCTTTGCAACTACAGTGAAATAAACAACCCTAAATATACCAAAGCACACAGCCTTTCAAAGCAGACAAATGTACATTTCGTTTTACCTTCCTGTCCTTTGCTCCTTCTAAAGGAAAACAAGGTTTGCTGGATTTCATATCAAAGTGCATCTTAAGAGCTCTCAAGCAGTAAATTAAATTGGGGGGTGGGAGGGGGGAACAACAACTAAATTTGATTTGTGAACCATCAGCAGAGTAGAACAGAAGGTCGTGTTGGACAGACTAAAAAATTGCCACTGTTTCTCCTCCACTTAGAATTTCAACAGTCAGCCAAAAACAATGGGGAGAAAGGAGCACCACACACAATAAACAAGTGTTAAGTGGAACCCTGCTAAGTCTCTAGGTAACTTTTTGTGCGACAAGTCCTACAAAAGTTTCCAGTTGCAAAGTACTTCAAAGACCAAGGAAAAGACAGGAATGTAAGATCTGGGATTTCCAAGCTGAGATTGTCTCAACAGCTGATTTCACCAACAGCCCAGTTCCCAGCACTTGTTCAGGAAGAGGCAGGACAGTTATATTAAGCATCTGTTCTAAGAAAAACATCCACCCAAATTTTGCTGCTTTGGCTCTGTCCAAGATACATCCATAAGCACAGTAAAAGGCACCACTGAGACTGCTCCAGTAAGAAATGTAGTTTTCTTTCACTGATCCCAACTGCTTCCAGATCAGATTATGCTGTACAGAGAGTCAGGACTAGACTTCAGCCTAGTTCCTAAACTCTATTTAGAAAACCACAGGTAAGTTCACCAACATGCAAAAATAACCCAAACAAAAAAAAATCTCTGTGTGTATATATATGTATATAAAAACTGATTCTAACATCTGTGCAAAACACCAAAGTGACCACTTATGCCTGCTTTTTTTTTCTTTCTTCTGAGCCCCTCCAACATTTCCCTGAGAGGGACACTTATTACACCAAGCTTTCTTTCAGAATTCATTGCTTCTGACATGAAGACCCTTCTCCAACTCTAAGTCAGGAATATCTGCCTCTTGCAGTGTGAGGCATCAGGAATAAGAGAGCATTTTATTTTTCCAAAGCTAAGCAAGTTGTTCATTAAATCTGCAACTTCTCTGAGATAACACGCACAAAAAAGATTAACAGGAACTCATTTGTCTGTGGACCAAGAGGTAAGTCTGGGGTGTTTTTTTTCTCCTTTGCACATGTGCACAAGTATTCTGAGAAATCCAATGCAAGTTTTCATTTCCCCAGGCAGCCACTTCACTGTTCTTTCTGAATGGTTGGGTCACAAGGTTTCACTGCACTGGTACAGACTTCACAACACTGCCTCAGATATCAAAGATTAAATCCAGCCACACCATGCTGCACATTTCTAGCACTACAGTTCTGCTTCCTACACTCAGGATCTGTCTGTTCCCCTCAGCCTGCTCAGATGAGCCAGCTCTAATCTCCTGATTGCCTTCTCAGCCTTGTTTGTTTTCTCACACAATGCCTCCACCACCACACTTGCCCAGTACTCACCCGGGTGGAATAGCTTCCTGCTATTTATCAAGTGTTTCCATTTCATCCTTTTAAGAAGTGCCCCCAACACACAGTAGCTAAGGGCCACTCAGAATTCAATAAACTATTAAAATCACTCCAGGTAACTGGAAGGCAGTGAAGCCAGTGCTCAAACCTGTGATTCAGCTTTATTAAGAAAACAAGGTTACCAGCTCATCTTCAAGATGGAACTACTTCCACCATCCCCCAAATGGCTTAGAAAATAATCTGTCATTATTCTAGTATGTTTTGTTGTTTGGTTTGGGGAGATTGGATTTTTTGTGGGGTTTTTTAAACCCTATGTAATATCTACTTATATACTGAAAGAAGAGTATGACCACATGCAAAATTTTATTTCCATTTATGTGTTTTACAAGCTTCTGACAGATGTTCCGTAAGTTCAACCACCCTGTAACTTTGCACTCAACCCAAAATAACCTCTTTCCAGCTTTTCCTCCCCACACACACTTGCACAGCACCGGTGCCACCCAGCTGTACTCCTCTCTGCTAACTACTCTAGCCTTAGGCTCGGTAGTGAGGAGGGACTTACACTGGTCACTCGACGGTAGATCTGTGCAGCATTTTGGCACTCGGAATAAGGATACTCGGACGTGGCCATCTCTAGCATACACATCCCAAAAGCATACACATCAACGGATTCATCATATTTCTCCTCATACATCTCGGGGGCCATGAACTCTGGGGTACCTTAAATTAAAAGAACGATTCAGACTCTAAATGTCTCAAAGCGAGCAGAGGCTGCTGGCGTTACTCACCGCAGGGGGAAGCGGCTGGGCAGACCTGTGAGACAAGAGAAAGTGGAGGCAAAAAGAAGAGGGAGGAAACCCTTAGTGAATCTGTTGCACCAATGTATTTTGTGAGTCTTCCATTGCAAGGCCTTTGTGGGATAACAATGGCATGTGAGATCTGATGCAATTACTGCTTTAGGTATGTTAGTTGATACAAATGTCAGAACAGACTGGATTAGCCTGAAATCAAAGAGGAAGGGAGGGGATAAGAAGGGGGGGAAACTGCAGACTAGCCATAGGCTGCAAACCAAATACTAAGGAGAGTTAAAGCACTTACCTTTTCTCCCTGTAAGAAAGGAGACACATTAAACCTTGTTTGAAAAACTACCCGACTGCCCTCTGCTGCAAAAGAAGTAGTACTGGTAAGAGCCCACAGCTAGTCTCTGACCTGGTGCTCGCCATTTACTTGCGCAAGTAGAATGGTTCGGGGAAGGCCTTGCAATGAAAAGCTCTGTTGTTACAAATATAAATCTCCATGAAAAGAGAATTAAGGATAATTTTCTGCAAAGGCCACTCACCAGAGCCCTTTTCTTCGTATACTTACCTTCCCACCTGCAGTATATTTATAGGCCTACTGCAGATACAGGCATTAGTGAGGGACATCCTACAGTCAAAAATACTCAGAAATACAGAGAGATTGAGTTACAGGCATAGAGTGTGAGATTCAACAAGTCCCATTTAAATAAGTGTGCAGAAAATTATTGCCCAGTGAAGCATCACAGATCTCCTCTGTAAACAAAGGGACTGCATTTTATGATCAGATTTACTTTAAGCCAGAGATGCAAGTTTGCTTTTTGTAAATTTAAGCACAGAATTATTTCCTGCAGACACCAGATTCCAGACAATTTACAGATCATTCTACAGCCCATTGCTTGTTTTCACCACACTAAATCAAAAGAATATAATTGCAGTCATTTATCCAAAGGCTAATCATTAACAGATAACTACGTAACAGATGGTAATTTTCCAGTGACAAATTTGAAGATATGACAAATACGCTTATGGAATTGCGGTTTTTTACACCATTCTTTTCTTCTGTACTAATACTTTGACCTGGTTAAGAAGCAGGAAATATTTCAGCGACAGCTTGCAAGAAAATTTACAGGTATACACCATTGATCCCAGCTAGGAATCTGGCACAGGACTGTTGAGTAATGCTGAATTTTAGCAAGCTCTAAATACTGAGAGTGAAAGAAACTTCATTCCCTGCAGTCTACCCACCCAACTATAAAAACAAAGCTGATAAAACCAATTCTTTCAAGAATTCACAAGAGAGATTACACTAGTTCCATCAAACCAATTTCTGAAAAAAGTCATTAATGGATACACAGGGACACAGCCAGAATACAGCAGTATTTCCCAATGCACCCTTCTAACTTAGACAAATCCACATTTTACAGACTCCCTGAGTAAGGCATTATACCACAGTGTATTACTATATAAATATATAAATATTTATATATATATAAAAATAATATTGACTTTCTTTGGTATACCTCAGTTTCTGATTACTCACAAGCTGCAAGAGATTCAATAGTAACCCCTGGTAACAATAAAAAAAGAATTGGCTGTATGAACTAATGCTACACTAAACATCAAAATGTTGTTTGGTCACCAAAATGCATTTGTACATTTCTTGAAGCAGCATCACATCTAAGGTAAGATTTATGTGTAGTCAAGAGTGGTTTTATCAACAATGTTGCACTAGATTGTTGGGCAGGACAAGAACTCTATATTTCGATATAGTTAATGTTAATATACAAATATCAAAAGCACAACCAAAATCTCAACATGTCATTGCATCAGGAACACAGAATAACCAAGAGACAAAGCCTACACATTTTCAGGCTTTGCCCATGTACCTTTGTAAGCATATTTTTTAGGAAAGTTGTTAAAACACTCAAGTCTCCAAAGAGGTAGACTGGCTCAGCAGCCTCCAGAACAGGAGAGACTTACCTATCACACTTTTGGCAAAAGAAGCTCGTTTCAGGGTTGCCAGACCAAGGTCTCCAATCTTGACTGATCCAGTGGGGCCAGTAATGAAGATGTTGTCACATTTTAAGTCTCTATGAATGATGGGAGGAGTGCGTGTGTGTAAAAATTGCAAGCCTTTCAGGATCTGACGGCACCAGCTTCGTAGTACTTTAATTTTCATCACTTTAAATCTTTTCAAATACCTAATGAAAAGGTAGCAATATGTTAAACAGATTCTGCTAACAAACAGTAGATTAAGCTATATAATTTGCTGTTTGGAAGCATAGAAACGGTAATTAAAGGCATGTATAAACTTCACCTTCTATTTGAAAATCTACCTGAGTGTTTCAAGACTTCAGAGCAGCTAAAGATGATTTCCCTTTCTAAAACCTACCCCCATTCTTCTAGCCAGGGGACTATATTGACAAAAGATAAATGTGAAAAGCGTGGTAGAAATAGCTGATAATTCATCTGCATACAAAATCATTCTACAGTAATTAGACAGCTGAATTGCTAAATTTCAAGGCACTGCTTCAATGACAAATAATTCAAGCCTCATGAATTACAATTCTCTATCTATTTAACTTCTTAAACACTTACAACCTTTACCTTGATTAATTATAACTGAGTGGGGAGGTGGGTCACTAAAATGTTTATAACCAACAAAGTGCGGAGCTGTGGAAAACTGCAGAAGCTCTAAAGTCATTATTCCCTCGTTTTCAAGAGTAGTCCAAGCACTCTGTTCAAGGTTTCCACTTACATTTTAAATCTGCTTCAAATTTACCTGTGGAGCTGTCAAGCAAATTGAAAATTCTTAGAGATCCCCTCCCTGGTACAGGACAGGGTCTGATCACCTGAATCCAACTGCTCATTACTGAATCTAACAGCTCGTTACTTCAAAACTACAGACAGATATGGACCCGGCAGAGAAACCTTTAAAAAGGCTCTGTCAAATAACTGGCATGGAAGAGTTCATACATAAATCTGTATCCCTTCACAGGCAGAATGCGACCCAACCTTAACTGTTCTATCACTGCCACTCCTTGAAATCGCATGTCAGAAGAGTCCAATTTCATACCAAAAATATTTCTCAATGTGTGTGACTAAGATCTTCTTCTATTACTTAACTTCAGCAGATTAGAGATGCCACGAGGTGAATAACCTCTGACAGTTTTCAAGCGCTCTCCGGCAGGGTTTTCTCTCAACCACTCTTTGGCTAACACAATTTGAAGTGCTGTTTTGTTCCTTTTGAAAAAAGTATGGGCTGGACCACATGTAGAGAAAGGACCTAGCATGCTCTGTAGAGCAAGGACTTCATTCTTGTTCGGACAATGTCAGTCTCAGATAAGGACCAATTTCACACTACAGCAAAACTGCAGTAAGTTCTGTGACCAGCATGGAGTCTAGCAACTACAATCCTCAACTAAAAGCAAGTTCAATTATTCCATGGTAGTGGTCAGTCTCTTCTGCAGATCCACTTAGTCAGGAGATACAGTCCTGATGAAAACACTTCAATCAGCTCCATAATAGAAATGCAGTGTATTCATCCCTTTTACTTTAATTTCTCCAGTTCAAAAGAAGATCTGGAAAATCAAATTGCTAGCAATGATCCTGCTGGGAAAACAAATTTGTAAAAGGAATTGAGAGACAGTTCCAGAGGAAGTCAAGCCCCAGAACATAAAGAAAGGCAGGGGAAAAGCCAAGCTAAGGAAGGAGACAAACTGAAGGAGGTTCTGAATCCCATCAGCTACCACTTCAACTCTGTCTATTGACACAACCCTCATTCGTCTCTCTTGAGACCGTTCCAAAGATCCCATGGTAGAGGCACTTCAGTTCAGCATATGGAATACCTAATTACTTTCTTGGTTACAAATATGCTCATCCACTGCCAGCCTCTCACTGCTAAAGGACCTGGGTCCAACCATCATCCAGCATCCTGCAGTGTGGCTGTCATTTCTCCATAACACTGTCCTGAATTAGGGCACGTGTCACTTAGTGCAGAAAACAATTTAAAATGGAGGCACATATAAATACATAAAAATAGACAAGCCTGCTAGCCACTATGTTTTCACTTTACCTAATATCATAGGATAACTTTGGCTTGAAAAGACCTCAGGAGGTTCCCAATCTAAGTTTCTGTAATTACAATTACACAGAGCTCAAGGAGCTATAGGAATCCCTACCAAATTAGCAGAAGTAGTTATGAAAGAATGTGCCCCACCAGAAGGCTGACACATTCATTTAAAGTGGACCAGGAGCACACACTAGACACCTACTTTTATCTAGATTTAGACAAAACCAGTGGCTGAGACCTATGGCAGATTGAACACTGTTGTCTACATTAATAGCATAATTAAAATTTAAAAAAGACAACTCCATTTTCCCCCAATATTTTAATTCCGTATCAGAAAGGAGTCTTATTCTTCAGAAAAAGTCAGTTGTAAAACTTTTCTATTGATGTACGGAAGTTTGGGAACTTTTCCTTGTACAAAATTAGAAAATTTGCCCAGACAGGATTTGAATAGAATGACTCCACAAAATTTTAACACTATTTCTGGGTGTGTGTATACAAATGGGAAAAAAAAAGAGAGAAAATTTCCTTTAAGATATTATCATACTTGTCTTCTGTTCACTTTTTTGCATCAAATGAGAACAATATCTATGTCCCAAGTACCAAAACAAGAAAGGCATCATTTTCATTAAAGGCAGGTAATGTAAACATACAGAGAAAAAAGATGTGGAAGTAATAGTCAGCCAAATATACACAAACACAAGTGTACAGTGTAAATCTAGGAATATGCCACCAGCACATGAAATAATTAAGGCACACCTGAAACCACCCATACAGTTTACCTGTCAAGTCTCAAGCGAAGTGGACTAGAATAAACTAAATCAAAATTACAACACAAGCTATGCAAGAGTGGAGAAAAACCCCACCTAGAACTCCACAGTTTAAAAGCTCTTCGATTAAAGAGCCTATTACTTTTTTCTGGATTAATAAAAAACTTTCATATTTCAAGGTACAAAATAATTCCACAGACAGCAAGTCTGAGGTATTTCTTCCTACCAACACCCTACTTTATAACAGTCTATTATTACTTCATCATCTTGCTTATGACACCACATAAGCCAGTCTGTGAGAGGGATAAAGGAGTAAAAAAAGGAGAAAAAAAAAAATAAATCTAGCACTACATATTTAGCAGAAAATTAGGTAAACTTTATTTAAAGGTATCTGTACAGAGCTGCAAAACCTTCAACTTATTACTTGTCTGAAAACAGCACATGAAGCAGCCGATCCATTATTTTACCGGAAATACTTTCAACCACCTAAGAAATGTCTTCACTGAACACAGAGCTAAAGAATGTTGCAGTATCCTTAGTCGTCCAGTACTATTTCCAGAGACAAACATTTCCCTGTAATTGCAGCCCAGACTCCCAAAGAGCCATTTCTGTTCTTAAGAATGTTCATTTGTGGCTATCAATAAGCACAGTAAAAAACACAAGACATTCACAGGCTATTTTAACCAAAGAGACGACAAACTGTTTCCAGCTCCTGCAGCCTGCTGACACATGTAGGATGTGAATGCCTCTCCGAGAGTGAAACGGGCACTGAACAAAGCGAGCATCGCAGAGCCCTTTATTCCCAAGCTGGCAGCGTTATTCCCAGCAGAGGAATGGTGGCCGGGCGCTCGGGACACGCTCCCAGCCGGGACGGGAGGTGCGGGGAGCCCCCGCCAGCCCCGCACACCGCTAGAGGCCCTCGCAGCAGCTCCTGAGCTCCGCTTTTCAACTCTGCCTTCAACAATACCCCGCGGTGCGCTCGGCTCGCGTCCGAGCTGCAGGACCTGCGTGCTTTCGAGTTTTTGGTAGGTACTACTTCAGCAAGTTTCAGATAAACGCATAGGTGGTGAATTTCTTTTCTTTTTATATGTTATTTGTATTGTGGTAACACCCAAGACCTCCCAAAAGCGGTGAATTAATTTGTGCTTTGAACTTTACAAACTGGCTCGTCCTAAACGGAAAGCAGCTGGAGAGAAAAAAAAGAAGTTCTGAGAAGTGAAAACTGAGTATTGCCTTCCTGAGCTCTTAAAATCCGTAAGTTTTTTGCATGTGCTTACTAGGACATCACAAGTAAGAATTCACCAGCTTGCTAACTTAAAAGATGTTCTACCATACCCTGCAATGCTAATAATGCTCCTCTTAAACAACATTCCTGCAGTAGGTTATCCCTCAGCAAAAGGGCTCTGTTCTCATCTATTGTAAATATCATCTACCTCTAGTATCTCTAGTGCTCTGATGTTGTGCTAATGAAACTGAAATGCTTTGACGTGTCTTAATTTACTTACGTTTTTAATGTTCCAGATGTCATGAGTTCCGTCACAAGAACAATACACTTTTTTCCTTTGACTGTGGACTCCCAGGAATCATAGAACCTGACAATGTTGGGATGCTGAAGCCCTTTCAGCATCCCAGCTTCCTCTTTAAACCTTTGTCGCTCAGATTTGGACAGCTTCCGATCCTAATGAAAAAGAAAAGGTGCATCAGAAAGTTTTATTTTCTTTTTGAGAGACAGCAACTTTAAAACAGATAGGTACACACAAGAATCAGGTGTCTAAAATGACATTTGGCTTGCAATTACTTTAAATATTCTATTTTAAACACATTCTATTACAGAATTTTTATAATATGCTGTTCTTCATAATTCTGTTGCACTCAGGGTTAAGAATTGCAAGTCTGTAGATTAACTCCTCTTCCTGCTTCCTCCTCCTTTACTCTTAATAAATTTAGCAGTTGCCTGACTTGAGGCGGAAAGGGACACAATGTCTTGAACATGAAATTAGATAATTTAAAGCATCTCCCTCTCATGCTGTACATAACAACAGTCTTTCATTATTTCTGTATGTCTGTCCAGACCACTTGTAACAGACGGGATTAGCCACCCACAGAAGGTGTTAAGCACCAATCCCCTGTTAACATACAGTATGTTCTTGTAGCTGTAGATCATCAAGTGAATGAATTGGATTTTCTCTGATTAAAAGCAGAACCTCGCGATTGAGCAAGTTTCCTGAACTCTCATGTCAACAAAAACAAAAACATAACTCCCACTAGAGACAGATAGCAATCTTTTGGCCAGAGACAGAACACGAAGAGGCACTCCTGGACAATACTCTGAATTACCTACCAACAACCGGCTATCAGCTATCACCAAGACTCCAAGCAGCTATTACCAAAACAAGCAGCACATCTCGAAGAGAAGAGTCTCCTTGTGCCATGCAGTGTTCTCAGCTTACCAACGTATTACCAATGCACTACTCACACACTCGGGCTGACTAACTGTGCCCATATGCAGTTTGCATTAAAAAATAAACCATAAAATATTTCAGGACATACTTAAAGCCAAGAATTTCAGAACCATTGTTTCTAACAGTTATTTAGCAATAACCAAAGACCTATTTGTTAGATCTGAGTAATAATTTGAAGTCACTTGGTTTCACATTGTCTTTTCCATTAAAAGGAGGCAGTAAAAACACACAGGATTTACTTATACTCCCATTGTCCTCCAGACAGTAATTCCTTTTCCTTTGTTTACAGGTCATGTGTTTTCTCAACACAATTTAGCCATGTAATATCTAAACCATGCTACATTCATTGAGACCATCAACTTTTTCTAAAAGGTTCACAGAGTATCTTCAGGCATCGACAAACTTCTTTTTCAGATGAAGCTCCAATTTTCAGAAGCGTATCGTTTCCCCGGATGAAAGTCTGAAAACAGGTTTGAAATCACCTCAGGGATTAGTTTCCTATCGGTGTCGATGAATGTCACTCACTTTTACAATTCTTAGGAAAATGCAAAATCCTTAAGTATGACTAATTTAATCTACAGGCATCAAAAAGCATTCAATCCTACAACTATTTCATTCTGCAGAAATCAGCACTACCACCTCTTCCCATTCTTTCATAAGCACATTTGCACAAGTTTTGATATAACATTTGCAGAAACACTCCACCAACTCTTGAGTGTTCATGTCTGCTTAGGTGTTTTAACATGTAATTAGTACTCCCATTTGCACTGCCTTACCCATCTAATAGCTTTCCTTTCATTATAATAAACAGGGCAGCACAAGTTCTGTTCCAAACCTCGATCTTAACTGCTCCAAGCTGCTGTGAGACAGAGGAACAGAGAGCTGCAGTAGGTAGAGCGGACCATACACATACACTTCTAAGCAACATTGCCTCAAACACCACAATCACCGTGTCACCTTTCTTACAGGGAAATAAAGTGGTATTCTCAGCCTCTGCACTTGACTCATACAATTCACTTTTTAAAACCACTGCATTTAGCTGTAAATTCAGCTATTATATATGGTCATCCTACAAAAAAGGCTGCAATAATTACTTTTCTAGCACTTTTAAATAGTCAATATGAACACCTGCATTCACTTTTGTCCAAACCCAAGATTTTAGATACACATTTGGATTACATTTCCTTTATTGTGTGCATACTAACAAGTTATCTACCACAAACACTACTAACCAGCTTTAGACCTACACTTACATCAAGTCAAGCGTATTTCATTTCATTCTCATTTTAATCCACGTAACCTAATCTTCCTTACAGGCTTTATTCCGTTTTCCCTGCCCCTGTCCTGCTGGCCTCAAATAGAAACTAACAAGTGCTAATCACTTTTACTAATGAACAGACTCCTAACAGGCACCCACATTCGGACTCATTTCTCACTCTGGTCACATCTATGGCAGCATCATGTTCCTGCAAACACAGCTGTGACGTTCAGCACAGACACTCAACACTTCAGTGCTGGCACTAAAAACCCAGCAAGGCCGTCCAATAGACTGAGTAAAACAACGTTGCTTTGAAAGTCACAGTGCCCCAGTGATCTGGGACAAGTCTGGACAAAACACAGGCCAAAAACTTTCACCCAGGAACACAGCAATGTTTTTGCAACCAAGGAAACCCTGCACCCTTCAGTACACAACTGCAACAGCAAAAGGGAACATTAAACAGAGCTGGAAGAAGAAGACAGAGAGGCCACTTGTTTCCTAAGAGCAGCAATGCATACTACCTTTTACTACCCTCATTTCCTTGGACACACAACCCACACCCTCATGTGTAACAGGTTTTTATATTCTTCTCCCAAAGGAATACTAATGCTAGGTTAGAGAAGATTGTCAATATACTTTAAAAGAACCCACAACCCTAGCATTCAGGAAAATACTGGATCTCATGTACAATTACACCAACAAAATCTGTATACTCGATGACTGGTTATAGCTGTACAAATTACATTCTATTGCAACTTGCAAATAGTTGGCCCACAGGCCAACATACAACTTAAAATGACATGTCCACTTTCAAAACCTAAGTAATTAAGAATATTAGACAGCAAGATCTTCCAGGCTGCATAGAGACAGACCAGTAGAGAGCCCATCCCAAATACCTTTTGGCAGCCTTTGAGCTGTTAGTATGAGCAAAAAAAGTGACAACTTCACTTCATGCTTGTTCTTGTACAAAAATGCAACTTAAGCAGCTGCAGCTACTAAAATATTGAAATAAGCAAGTAAAATAGAGCACTGTATGTAATTCAGGAGACTGAGATCTGATGTTACCAGCCATGTTAGATATAAATAGATCAGGAAAAGCAGGAGAATGAGAGTGTCTTGGCATCATGTGGAATCCACAAAGTGACTGTACAGCATAGCTGGAGCAGAAAGAGGCCATCATCACTTAGTGACAATTTATAAGCATGCTTTCCAAGACTTTGGAAAGGGAACAGTTTCACCATCCTCAGTTACAGCAGCATACTCCAAAAGACTGGAAAGCCCAGATGTGTCTTCCCAACCAGGCAGCTACTGGGGGCAGTACTCAGAAATCACTGCGGCCTCTGAGCAGGAGCCTGCAGAAATGCAAGACCCTCAGCTCTATCCCCACTTATCAAGACGTCATGAAATCCATGGCCTACCATTCAAAATATGCCTTCCTTTTGATTAAATTATCGCAAGTGTGAATCAGATAAGCAGATTTATCCCCTGCAGCCTTTTTCCTGTAACTCACAGTCTAAATAGGTGCACAGATAGATCATTTGCAGATGTATTAGCTGTTTTCATTTGAAAAGAAATATATATGTTTCACAGATTAACATTTCAGTTTTACCAAGCATAAGATTAGTTAGGCAATTTTAATGATTTTGTTGATTTTTTTTAATTTTATTTTTAAATCAAACAGCCAGAAACTAAAGAAAATAGAAAGACACACAAGTAGTTTTCCATAAGCCTAGGAAACTTGAACAATTTTATAAAGAAGCCAGCACATCAAGAACAGTTAATAATATACAGCTTGATATCCTGTCTTTCAAAGACCAAATCATTTTGGAATTCCCACTAATAAAATTTAAAAATGGACACACTCTCTCCTCTCCTGGTCTTTTTTTACCATAATGGAGCAACCTTAGGCAGACAAGACAAGGTCCTAAATCTAGAAGTTAGCACATCACATTCTTGTAGTAGCTCAATTAGCACATGCTGAGCAGATATAGCCCAAATATTTTTAAAAATATACAAAGAGAGCTTGCTTCCTAAAATGGATTTAACTATCTTATAAAATGGACAGCATTGTTCTTCCTAAACTGACAGCTTCCCTGGAGGACCTAAGTGCCACATCCCAATCACCGGGCTGCCCTTTGAACAAACTGAAACAGATGCATCAAGCCTACTCCGTTCATTTCATTCATTCCTTTCCACCTACATTAAATTGTTTTGACAAGCCAGGACAAACAGCAAGGCTTCCCAGCACGTGACCTGTGGTTCTGCAGTGCCAGGGGCCTGAAAGGAGACAAGCAGCAAATGAAACAATTGTTCAGCTCCGAGTGATTCAATAAGCTTTTTCTTGGCTGTTCCCATTTATCCAGGTCCTTCCCATCTGATTTGTTTTGGCCAGGAAAGAGCTATCAGAGGTGTTTACATTTTTCAGTGTAAACCAGGGATCTTGGGCATTCATGACAAACCAGGTACAGGTTTACTCTTCCACTAATGTCCTTGACGTACAGGAGCGTGAATTACACACAGCATTGGTACTACCCTCTTTCTACCCCTGTAGCTACATGCCTTATATAAATAAAAAACAAACGAACCCAAAACCAAAACAAGTCCCTTCCCCCCTATGATTAGCTACTGTACCAAGCCACAAAAAACAAAGCTCATCAGCAAAAAATGCCTATATTCCTCTGGTGATTTGTTTCAGCCAACACTGACTATCTACTCAGCACCCTTATTGAGGAAAGAAAATACATTTCTGGCACTCAAATTAATCTTAAATTTCAACTGGGTTACTCACATAGTCACTGAGCCTACTGAGTAATTTCTCATCTGTTTTCCTTTCTATCTTTCCACAGTCCTTCCAAGTTCAGTCCTGCTAACACCATTACGAGAAATCACACATTTGCAAAAGACATCCCACAACCCACAGCAGTCAAGGGGAGCAACCTCAGCAAGGCACTGCACTTGGCTTGGCTCCTTTGAGTCTGCTCTTCAGCCAGCCCAAGCTCAAGCAAGGGCCCCACATTTTTACTGACTGACACCCAAAAGCCTGAGCTAAAGTCTAGGACAAATCAGCTGGCTTTAAACAGACACAGTTTTGCAGAAGTGGCACGGTGCACTTCACCCTCAAACACATTCTACAGGATACCAAGGAAGTGGCTACCACGAGAAATACTCTATGCAGAAGGAACCACATCTGCAAGCTCCTCCAAGGTGATTTTCACTTTAACATCAAGTACAATTTACATCGCTGAGGTGCCGAGGAACCTTCATGCACAGCACAACAAATCACACTCAGAAAACTTCTTGTGACACCCATCTAGAAATAAGCAGACTCATAAGCAATATAGGTCAACATTAAACCGCTTGGGCTTTGTTTTTTTAAAAAAAACCTCAGTGGATGAGCTGCTACACAATTGAGAGCTACTCCATATCTTCCACAGTATTAGGAAGATAAGCAGTAAAGAGGAAACAGAGAAAGACTGGACACTTCACTTACTGCAGACAGGTTTTACTAGCCTTCTGCATATCCTACCACTAGATCCAGGAATTATACACACCTACTGTGCAAGGACAGTTAGTGGGTTGTTGTTTTGCGGGGGGATTAACTACACTACAGCAACACTATGTAGTTTTCAACCAGACATGCTCTAGAAAAATTAGTAGCAATGAATTGTGTTCAAGGGATGTGATCTGTAAATGTACAGCCATGAGAGACTTCAAAGTGCTGTTGAATTATAGATAGTCTGAATCACAACCAAGGTAAATTATCTATCTGTGCCGAGGTTACACTGAGCAGCATTTTATCAAGCATTCCAAATGTCTGAAAATTTGCGTGAAGACACTGAAGCTCCCAGCCTATTATTCGGAGGAAGAAGTAGCATACAGAACAGACAAATGTTCTTCTGTGTGCATTTCTGCAGCATACGAAAAAGGCCTTGCAAGCCTTTAAGCAAGGTTAATGAGGGGTCATCAGAGGAGAAGCCAGCAAGGCTGCACTGATATTCCGCACTGTTAATGGAACTGAGGCTTTGTGGGCTGCAGTGTTCTCATCCTGAAAAAATCTAGCAGTTAAGAGGGAAAAAGAGCACAGTAACCATTGAGCTAGATTAACAAAATATCAACAAAGAGTCCACTGAGCTTAAAAATCATCCAGCATTACAGAGTTGGTGCCTAGAAATGGAAGTCTCAGTGCACAAGAACTGCATCTACTTTTCTGTGTCGACACATAAACCATTTAATACTTTCCGGCGTTAAAGACTAGGTAGAGAGATAAAAGGGAGGGGAAAAAGACATCAAAATGCACCCCTGTACAGCAACAGACACTAAAATTGATCAAAGACCTGCATAGATCCTTCCACCGCTCTACTTTTCTACAAACCACTGAACACAAAAAACCTGATTAAATAGAGCTAAACAGCTGCTGTTCCAAAAGTACGTATCCAGGCTAAAAAACACCAGCTCCCTCAGCCACTCCTCGTAAGGCTTGCGCTCTGGACCCACTGCCAGCCTTATTGCTCTTCATCTGACATGCTCCAGCACCTCAATGTTCTTCTACTAGTGAGGGGCCCAGAACTTTCCACTCACCTTCCTCCTCATCTGAGTTCAAAGATGGAAGACAAAGCTTCTGACAGGTAGCAAAATGCAATGCAAAGCCAAGTTAACATTTACTTATTGAAAATACAATTTCACATTGCTCTTTGGCAAGTTTCCGCAAGAATCAGTTTTATATAAGCTGCAGACAATCTTCATGGAGTATGCAAATAACCTTAAGAAAGATAACACTGAAGTATAAAATACATATCTAACACAATAGAAAAGAATAGCCTTGAAACAGGTCCACATTTTAAGGTTCCTGATTAAGGGTAAATATTTGCTGTAGGTTTCCTCTTACACAAGGTATTAAAAACGCTTTAAATTTCAAGAAAATACACAAGTACTTAACCCAAGTGAAACACTGAGGGATTATTTCAATTACTTGTCAGTTTCCTGGTGAAAAGCACCTGCCTTCAAAAATTTTCCCCACTGGTTATGTGGAGGGCAAAGGAAAATGGGCAACTGATTTGATAGTTCTCTTCTGTGTTTTCCTTTCTGGCATTTCAATGCACTACAATAGTAACTAAATAGAAAATTCATTGGAAGATTAAGTTAATTTGTTAAAAATACAAAAAAAACCAAGTGCTTCTTGTCCTTTCTCTTAGGATTGCTGCAGTTAAATGATACAGCAAATGTACACAACTTTACTTATGCTACTGAAATGTTAGAAATAAAGAAACAAATTATACATAATTTGACAGATAACTGATGGTAGGAGGAAGGAAAGGAGGGAAATGAAACTCCAAATGATCAAACAAAAGGAGGACAGAAGTCTTCATCAGTCACCATTTAGTCTGAGTAAGTCAATTAGACATATCCTGAAAGAGCTTTTACTTTAGTAAGCTTCAGCAAATAAGAAATACATCTTTGTCTTACCACTGAAGGGGAAGTATCTGCAGACTACAGCCCATGAATGTGACCAAAGGATTCCAGCACCACTCCCCATTTTATCCTGGGATTGTCCCCGTTTCGATGAAGCTGTGACTCACCACCACAGGGCAAGGGGGCAGAACACCACCCAGAACTCTGTTCCTCTGGCGTGCTCACTTTCCTGCTTTTACATTTGCTGTGTCAACAGCAGCAGTAGCAGCATCTAAGACACCTGGTGGCAGCAATGTCACAGACTTTTAACCTACACTTGAAGAGACACCCTCGGTGAGAGTCTCCTGGTAACAGAAAAGGTATCAGAACTGAAGTCTCTGCTTGCTTGCACCAAGCTCTGGCATCACTGCAAATACCGTCTCCACCATGAACGCAACAGCAGGAAAACACTGTAACAGTAGATGAGAATGTTTCTTCTTTATATAAAGGTCACAAGAGTCTTAAAAGTACACGTCCCAATAACAAGTATCTTTTGTTACTGTAGTAGAGTGGGATTTTTTATTTCCAGCAATGCCAGGAGTGACCACACTGCTAGGATACTGCACTTGGATACCGATTACAATATTAGATGGAGGCTGTGGCAGGTGCTCACCAGGGACAGACAGGGGCAAGCACATGGCTTAGGGTCTGGAGCAGCCACTCCCTCTGAAAAAGGTAGTGCCAGAATAGAACCTGTACCATTCCAAAAGGGAGAGAGTGGTATGGCTGGCCTGCAGCCTGCCGAAAACTTCAGCCAGTGTAGATTTTTAGGTTACCACTAAAATTTTAAGAAGCATTAGCAATCTGTACAAACTCAGTCTCTATTGGATGCTTGTTTTCCAGAGCTGTGTTATGTGTGAATATTCACATTAACACACATC